>CAOKZL010003210.1:0-117481 GCA_948472985.1 Iguana delicatissima | reverse complement strand
ATGACACATATTTCCCTCTCTCCCTTTGCCTTTGAAGCAGCAGTAGACAGTAAAAACTGTTTGCCCAAGATTAATGGACTATATGTGAGTTAACAAATTGACCTAGATAAGGCAAAACTACTGAAAATACATTCAGAAGTGTGTCCAGCAAGGCTTATTCAAAGGCAAATTTGCACAGCTAAGCATAAGAGCGTTAGTACATTTCCATGTCTAATGACTGCTATATGAAGTAATACCAACATGGACAGCTTAAAGATGTCAAGGCTGTAGACAGGTAAAGTTAGATTGATCTAGCACTTACTGATCAATTTTAAGAAAAAAGCAGAAACATACCCACTGACATTAATAAGAAACTCAGAGAAGGATGGTAGGTTTCTTTTTGGGTTATGTTAACAAGGCCAGCTCCTGAATTGCATGACTAATTCTTCATAGTTCTCTATAGGTCCCCTATTTTGAAAATACTACTTTGAAAACATTTTCAAGTTTCCTTGCAAGAAATGAACAGAGAGATAATACAAAAAGTAAAAACAATTGTGGAAATATTTTAATGTTATTCCAGATTAGATATTGTTTGATTCATAGCATTGATAATAGCTAAACCTGAGTGTATACAATTTCATCACTGATTCCTCAAAGTGTTATAATGAGATATAGAACAGCACTGCCCCTCCCACACCTAAGAATGTGAAAGTAAAATTGCAACCAGGCATCTTGTATATCTACAGCTCTAATACAGAGCTGCTACCTGTCAGTTTCCCTGCCCTCCTATTGTTCCCAGTATTGGCACTGATGTATAAGAGGCTGAGTGATTATTCTATTTTGTTAAATTTGTCAGTAATTGAGAATGCTGTAGGAAAGACAATGTGAGGCATCTGACAGCAAGAGGCACAGAGACCATTTCTAATCACCTGTGCTGTAGTACCTGGAGAACAGAAGATGATAATACAGGCATACCTCAGTTTAAAAAAGCATCAGAAACTCCTTTTCACAAAGACTTTTCATGCCTGCCAAGCTCTTATCTCTTCCTTCTCCTGACTAGCAGGAAGGGTTTTTTTTAAAGCAGCACTGACATTGGGAGGATGCTGAAGGAGGGCTGGAGAAACACAGGTTTTCAGCGTCAGCTTCTAGCAATGTGCCTGCAGTAAATAATGCAACAGACAAAGCAAGCTAGTAAACAATGGCATTCCTCTTTAGTGAATCCTACTGTAGCCTTGTATGCCTACCTAAAATGGGCTGTTTCCAGAAACCCTTAGTGAACACATATAAACAGCAAAACAAAGAAAAAGAGAACAGATAAGCCTGCCTCCTGAACCATATCCAAAATGTTAAAAAGTCACAGATATATAGGTTGGAAATCATAAGAAAAATGGAAAAAGTGATCTCTGAATCTATTATGGGCAAAACCTTCAAATAATCTCTAGGCGGTAGAGAATGTTTTTGTTGACTTATGCAAGACTCACCTGACTTGGATGTTTCATTTCCCATGTGTATATTGTTAGTTTTGAACAAAAAGCTTCCCTGGGAGCAGGTACACTCCTGATAAAACACAATATAAAATCCTTATTCCATTTACACCTTGTCCATCCTGATGAATTTGATCTCTTGTGTTTCCACTTTGATGGAGCCTTTTATTATTACAAAGTCATGCCTACAGCTGTGCCATCTCATGCTATGCACTTGAGCAATTTAGCACATTTCTGAAACAGTGTCACATAAAAAAGTAAAGAGGTCCTGTGATAACTCACTACCTTGATGACCTCTTATATCTCATTTTCTGCTAAAGAACTAATGCCCAGGAACATGTCTACTTCATTAACTAAGGCATACCTGTATTTGCTCCAGGGAAGGTGGCTCAGCAAATGGGAAATCTTGGTTTGGTGATAGCAGAAATGCTACCCTTGTCAGAACCTGACTGAACAGATTAACAACAGTAAAGAAAGTTTAAAATGTGTCACTGTTGTTTGGCCAATGATGAAGTATTACACAGAATCTCCAATAATCAGAAGGCGAATTCAGATGACAATCAATTTTCAGAAAAAGAAAACAAAAATAGGATATGCTGCGCTACTTATTCAGGAAAGGCTCCAAATTCAGATGTAAGACAGAAGGGAAAAGTGAGTCATATTCAACAAACTTTTTCAGACAGGAATAAGAACAAAACATTAGGGAACAACTGGCTGCAATTCTCTTTGAGGGTTTTTGTTTTAAATATGCTCACTTGTTTTGTCATTAATTGTCTGAGAGCACTGGTCTCTTGCAAGAACAGACATTACAGAAAACCAAGAATACAGTTTGCAAAAGGCACTTTATAAATTTTGTTATTTATCAGATCACTAGACTGGAACTTCTACAGGAAAGAGAATGACAAAAGCCAAAAATCTCTCCTACAGAAAATGGATAGCACATAACCTTGTTCACATAACCCTCTTTCTAAATGAAAACTCAGCGTTCAAAAAGCTGTAGATACACAGAGATGGAAGTCTGGTAGATAGTGATACAACTCTATTCCAGTAAGCACTACTGATCCTCCCCTTCGCAGACTCTTCATTAATAACTAGCACAGTATAAAGAAGTGGAAGATTGTTATATAGGAGTCTGCCATTCTGTTATCATTGTAACAGATTGTGCAAAATGTTCAAGAGCAAAAGCTCTATCTTCCCCTTGCAGGGTGAAACAAGCTATATATACATCATACCATAAATGTAGAAGGCAGACTTTTCTCTCATAGCCCATCCTTCCCAAGCATGACAAGAAAATGGACTTTTACATAACAATCTGTTTCTATACCCTGTTAGGTAGCTAACAATAAGATTAATATGAAAACATTTGGGTTTAAGCTACAGTCCAAGCAATGAAAACATGCCCTCTCTGAGTTCAGAAAAAAAGCAAGACACCATCTCTTAGGTAGAGGTGGACTGCTCTAGTGGGCCTATAAGTCAATTTCACTGTCAGATACTGTTGTAGATCACATCTCCCCTTGCTGCTGGTGAAATTCTGTTGTGCAGCAGCAACTAGAAACAAAATTTGGTTGCACAGCAACAACTCCTCCAACAACTGCAAGGTTTTTCCCACTTAAAAAACAGAAAAAAACTTGTTTTAGAGGAAAACTTAATTTCTCAGGGTTCCTGGACCACAACTCCCTTTCAAAATTATAAGAAAGGTTCTGTTGCTACACTGTCAAAATTAGGCAGCAAGGACAATGGAGTGATACAGGGGGATCCTGTGTTGCCCACAGGAAGGCATAAGCCACTCCCAAGTAAATGTGATGAGATTTAAGAAAGGTTTGTAATACTTTCACTCATTATTCAATTTTCATAACAACACATCTTGGACAGAGGCTTGCTTCCACAAGATAAGTATCAAAGCTATTTGACCCCATAATACAAGTAAACAGCCAAGCTAATCAGCAGTACAGAAAGGAAAAAAAAGGTGGTGAGGTGGAGGTGAAAGAGTAAGACAGAGAGCAGAGCATTAACCACAATGGAACAGGAGATCACAAAAAGTCTAGTGATATTAGTACTGTGCTTCATGACTACAGACATTATCAAACCATTCAAGGCTTGGCTTATAACAACTAACAGTGCCCAAAATGAAAAACCTTCCAGAAACCCAGCTCCTGAGCTGCTTGCCAAATGGATAATTACATTCAGCATAACACCAAAAAGGTAAAGAAACAAATTTTGAAGGTTAAGAGGCAGGTCCTGGGTCTTCAAGACAACTTCAGTATAGACAGCAGATAAGCCTGAAATCAGGCAATACAGCAAGATCAGCAGCAGACCAATGGGAGTAACGTGCAGTTGCATGTCAGAGGCAGAGAAGTGCTCTGGATCCTGCAGGCCTCCGTATGTATACAATGCCCCAGCAGCTGTCAGTAGAGAAAGGGCTAGCCACTTGCGTAGAGTCAATCTTTGGTGCAAGAAGAGACTGAAAAGAAGGGCAGTGCTTCCAATTTTCAAGTTGCTTAGCACCTGAAATGTACTAGGATCCATGAACAACTGCAGATGAACCACCAAGTTGTTGTTGGCTGCATAAAGCAAAGCTGAGAGAGCAAAAGGAGCAGCGTGATACCATGAGATTGAGATCCGTAGTTGTCTCCAGTCCCAGATTAGCAGGGAAACTAAGGACAGCACTAACTTTGCTAACTCAATCAAAACCACCACGGAGGAGGCACTGAATGGAATCCGGCCATTCTCTTTGCTGAGAGTTAAGAGCGGAGCATGGGAGCCATAGATAACAACAGACAGGATCAGCATCAGCGCCCACAGAACCTTCTCACATACCAAAGCAGTAGCTGGAGGCACCAGGCTACCAACAGTACGATAACCTTTGTCCAGTAACATTTCTGTGATGCGGGGAGACAAGTGGAGGACAAATCTATAATTTTTTATAGGAGAAGAGAGAAGACAAGTCTTGTCCTTTTAATGTCATCTTCATGGAGACAAGCTTATGAGATGTTTAATGAGTAAGATCAGTAACAGAGTAACTGATGGTGAGATGCATATATCAGTTTAATATTTATGCATGATTTGAGGGGGAAAAGATATCTCAAAGATATCTCAAGCCAAGGCCAAAATATCTGATAGGTTCCAAAGTTCTAAATCAAAAAACATAATGACCTAGCAGTTGCCTTTAACATCATTATAACAAGCACATCAGAGTTAAGAAATATAGCTGTTTAAGCTGATATTCTAAGAGTATCCAAGTTCCAGCATGGCTGAAAAAAGAACCACAGCTTTCATGATATAACGAATTGAGAATAATTGCAATCAGACCTGCTGAAATGTTGTACTCATCCAGTATGTCCACTTTCCTAGTGAATGTGAATGCTGACAGGAGAGTCAAATATTTATGACCTACACAGAGTTGAGACAGTTGGTAAATTCTAAAATGAGAAGCAGGATTCTCTGGAGTGCATCTCTGCATGGGGAGGTCACTTTTAGTCTGGTCCTTTCCTGAATGAGTTGAAGTAGTCTTTGACAGTCTTTTCCACATTAGGAACTGCATAGGTTTGAGCAGCATACACACCAGTACACGTCCCCACCAGAAATCCCAAAACTGCTGAAGATCGGAGTTTGGCTACAACATAGCCAGCAAGGAACCCTTTGAGAAATGGAGATGCCAGCAAAGAACCTTCCTGAAGAAAAAGCAAATAACAGGCAGATGAAACTGACATTTAAACAAAACAAAAATTCAAGTAAGGTGTGATTCCACTGTTCATCATCTACTATATAAAAGTCAATGTTTGTCTGCGCGTTTGTTTGTCTGCGTCAGGCAGGTGAAGACCTCATGTGATTGGCTGGCTGTGAAGATTCCATGGAATCCTGGGGTTGGCAGTTCAGGGAGAGGCCTTTACAACTCTCAGCCAAGAGCTCTTGGGCCTCAGACCGGTTGCTATGGAGATGAGGCCTACCATCAATAAGGATGCCAGAAAACATTTGGGAGACTTATGCGAGAAAAATGAAAGTGACATACACAACATAGCTACAAGTCTTCTCACCTCACACAGTAGATTGTATGGGTTCCATATGTGAAAAATCTTAAAATTGAAATTCAAAACAAAATATGCTTCCAGAAAAACATAAACCCATTGCACAAATTTGAAAGAAAGCAAAAAAAAATCAAAAGCCAGTACATCAAAGTTGCCAGACAATACAGATTAGGTTGCGGACTATGGGGAAAAATTACAGGTACTGGAATAGGCCAGTTCCTACGGAGATGATGCCTAGCAGCAAGGAGGACAGTATATTCCCTCAGGAACCCAACCTCTGTATGTTAACAACTCTGAATACAGATTAGATTGGGGAATATGGGGAAAAGTTTCAGGTACTGGAAAAGGCCAGTTGCTAGAGGCCTAGCAGCAAAGACAAGGACAGTGTATTCCCTCAGGAACCCAAACTGTGTATGTAAATAACTCTGAAAACAGATTGCATTGGAAAATATGGGGAAAAGTTACAGGTACTGGAGAAGACAGTTTGGTGAGTTCTTAAGAGGAAAATAAAATCCCGAGCAACGCTGGGTAAATACAGTAGTTTGCTATAAAATGGTTATAACCAATTCACGGGTGGTATATTCTTGTCACCAAGGGGAGAAAACATACACATTTCTTGTATTTCCAAATAGGAAATGATAAATAATATAGTTTTTTGGAAACACTGTTTTACTCCAATAAGTTAATTGGGATGGACATATCAAACATTATTATTGGCTTTTAGAAGATAACAGTTAAAACAGATAAGAATTAAGCAGTTCCACTTTTACCTGCCCAACTCCAGCCTGCACTTCATTCTCTACTCTTTGTTTCAAGGTTTCCAACTGATCCTTCAAAAAAGCAAGATCTTTCAGCTTTGGCACAGAGTCCTATACATTGGAAACAAACACAGCATATTCCATATTGCATGCACATACGCATTTTAGTATCTTTGTTCAGAAAGCAAAAGCCAAATTCGGGAAAATTAAGACGTTTGAGTCATGTTTTGGGTTTAAAGTGAATTGTGATAAAACAAAACTGTTCAATAAAAACAAGACTACTGATGATGAAAAAATTAACTGTTCTTTCTAATTTTAAAGTGGTGAAAATGGGATTAACTATCTGGGAGATGGAATTATGAAGAATAATACTCTACTGTTTCAAAGAAATTAAAATAGACTTAGAAAAATGAGGAAAATTAAAATTATCCCCTCTGGGGAGAATTGCAATAATAAAAACAAACGTGTTGCCAAGATTTTATTTTGTGTTCAAACAACTCCCATCATAAGAAACAGAATACCCTTTGTACAATTTCCAGATATGTATGGTAGGCAAGAAACCCCAGAATAAAAGTTAAGGCATTGCATGATGTTAAAAAAGGACTGATCTGAGAATGCATAATATTAAACTGTATTATGAGGCCTGTAGATTCATATACTTAAAAGAATGGATAAGGCTGAAATGAGAGACTCTAGGAACTTGAAGGTCATGATTTAAGATTTGGGTGGCACGATTATCTTTGGTATGATAAAAATTGAGGAACATGCTAAATTTAAAAATCATTGCATTGGAAAGGTATTTCTACAAGTACAGCATAAATGTAAGCAGAGACTTTTTACTAAGATGATGTTAGCCATCTCACTACAAGAAAAATTTTTCAGGAAAGAATGAGCTGAGAATTAGAGATGGCTTCTTGTATTTTGATCAAGATATTTGCACTTTAGATCAACTGAGACGCTTCTCATGGAAGGCAAAAATCTTAACAGGTTTGCTTATATGCAACTTAAAAGATAAATTTAAGCATGATAAGAGAGATCTTGCCGCAGAGTTTGGAGAAGAAGGAACATTAGTCTTACCCATAATATGTTCATTTCCAGCAGATAAGGAGTGAACCTGCTAATTACTGGGTTGGTTCCTCTCACTCTCTGATGTAGGTAGGACAAAGAAAGGCCTCTGGTCACCAACTGGGGATCAACCCCCTCATGGTCAGTCCATAGCCAGCCGAAAACTAGAAGTATGTGCTCTAGAACACCTAAGGTGAAGGGCAATCACTAAACAGTGACTGCCCTTCACCACAGGAGAAAAACAATATTCTAACTGGAAAATCTATCTGCAACTATCAAGGATACTCATCTAGGTATGTCACATATAACCTATTCTCCAATGGAGATACTACAATATACATGAAAATGCTGAGACACCGTAGTGCCAGCACTCCGGGTTGGGAAGGAGGTTTCACCCTTTATGTGCCAGAATGTAGCATAGGTAAGACCAATGTTCCTTTTCACAGCAAAGAAGGGGCTGAACCTCCTCATAATTGGGACGTGTCAAAGCTGCCCTCGTCCCGGGTGGGAGGTGCTGGTGTGCTGTAGCTCAATGATCTACCACAGTCCTTGTGCTCCCAACATCTGGGACCAGGAACTTTTGTCTCCCTCCTGGTTCAGATGGGCCTGACACTGTCTGTCCTGATGAGGACAGTCTGACCCCTGATGGTGCTTCATGAAAGCCAGAAAAGCCAGCCTGACTGCTCTGAGCCAGGTGATGCTGTGGCCTGCCTCCTTCGGAGTCCATCTGCCTTGTGCCAGCTGTGGTCCACAATGTGCTGGTGTCCATCATAATCTGAATCTTTTCCAGATTCCAGATAGGGCATCCTCTGTTCACCAACTGGGAAATTCACCAGTCAAAGGACTCCCTCACCATTTGAGTCATCTTAATCCTTAAGTTTGCCTTGACTTGAAGAGGTGGTTTCAGACCCCTCATACATGGCCATCCTTTGGTTGCTGCCAAGGGCAACCACGTGGTCGCTGCCGTGCCCACAGGGTGTCCTGCAGCCCCTAAAGCCTTGCCCTCTGCCATGGTGTAGCTAGAAGAGGTTGGGAAGAGGGATATGGACTGGAAGCCCCTCCACGCTTCCTTTTGCCTTCTCTGACTCCCTGGGGGTATGCTGCTGTGCTGGTGCACCCACTATGGCTGTCTCCTGGGCCACAAAGTCTCAGATCTCTGCAAGGTCTGGGGATGGTTCCCTTCTGGGCTGGGGAATTGAAAGGGTCCTGTTTCTACTCACTCTCTCAACCGCGGCAATTTCCAAGCTTCTGAGTGCCTCCATCTTCCTCTGCCCAGAGCAGACTGGATGGAGACACCGGAGCTCCACAGCAACAGAGGGATTCCCTCCACTGGCTGCCCCCATGGACCTCTTCCTGTGGGCCCGCATCTTCCTGTATTGCTGGTCTTGTTCCCGCTGCAGAGGGGGAACAGAACTGGAGGGAGAAGGAAGTAGCATACTCTGCACCCAATTCTTCCTCCTTCTTTGGCATCCCTCGCTGTGGGTCCCTGCTCCTGTCTTTTTCTTCTCCTCGTACTTAAAAGCAGCCAAGGGTGTGAGGGGAAGAATAAAAGACAAGAGAAAGAGAGAGAATCTTGCCGCAAAGGCAAACAAGAAGGCAGAGAAGGAAGGAGGGATTGTAATAACTAACGATTTTTTTAAAAAAGAGAAACAAAGATGGAAGATAAAAAGAAGGAAGATTGCAGTTGCACTGAAGTCTGGGAGCTCAGGTAAGCAGGTCTACATGGAATTGTAGGCAGAAGACTGAGCATGAGTAGACTGATCCCCCACATGGCAACCAGAGGTCTTTCTTTATCCTGCCTACAACAAAATAGTGGGAGGAGTCAACCCAATAATCCAGAGGTTCAACCCCCTCTCTGTTGGGAAATGAGTTTTGTCTAGAGTTTTGTAAAGATGATGACCGTGTAATCAAGAAAGTATATAAATATGTGTTGAAACAACATATTTTGAGACAGAGGATGAACCTATCAAAGAGCATATGATGGGCCCAAAATTTTGGGCACCATGTTCAAATGGGAGAATAGGGAAAAATGTGATCTAAAGATACAAAATTTATTTTATGCAGTAATCTAAAATAAAACATGCATAAGATGATGTACAGATTTTTCTAACCTCAAACAAGTTGTCAAAAATATCTAAGAATGGTCCAAACCCATTGCTGGGGATGTCAAGACAAAGAGGGCTTCTTTTTCAATATGTGGCGGCAAAAAGTTATTCATCTAAGATTTATATGTTAATTCAAAAAAATTTAAGGATGGATTTTGTAAAGTCACCAGAAATGTTTTTGCTGAGTATTATGGATAAGAATTGAATAGTAAATAGTGAATATGGACTACTTCTTTGTTGTATGATAACAGCTGCAAGAATATTGTATGGTCAACCCTGAAACAGCCTGAAGCACCACTGACAGAAGAATGGATTGTGAAGCACCACTGACAGAAGAATGGATTATTAAAGTTGCTGATTTATCCCAAATGGCCAAATTAACATGGGTTTTAAAGGATAATCCACTGAAGATTTCTTAAATGTCTGGAAACCATTTATGGATTTTTTTGAGCAATAAGAAATCTAACAATGCAATGATTTGTGGATATGGTTACCAGTAATTCTAGTAAGACTGTTTAGTTGGATCTGTAGTGGTAGAATAATATTTTTTTTCTTCCTCTTTTATTACAGTTTGGTTTGGCAGCAGTCAGAGCTCTCAGTGAGTCAGTGTTTAGTGTTTTTAGTTTACTGTTTTAGTATTGTTTTAATTTTAGTTTATGTTAAAAATTTTAGTTTGTGTTTATCTTATTTTGGATTAAAACCAACAAATACATCAAAAAGACTATTTGCTATATTGATTTTTTTAAAAAAGCAAAGGGCAAGGAAAAGCTGCCCAGCAATTCTAAATGTGCATCTCATATCTAATATCTGAAGCCAGTGTTGTCACTACAGTTATGTTAGAAAAGACACTTCATGTATTTTTTTTACCCTTTAGATTCTTTCACAAGAGCTTAACACCAAATAATTGCATACACTTCTGCAACACATCTTAGCCTTATGCTGCCCCAGCATGAAAAACAGAATTTACTAGTTACTAATCAAATAACATAGCAGATACTTTGACTTCAACTGAACATCTTCTGCAAGCTTGAGATCAATCAGTGAACTTCAGCTTTTTGAAAAGAATTGCTGGGTTTGGTTCATTTTTCATGAAACTCGTGTGAGCCACATTTTAAAGGAGTGCTACCAACAAAACTTTTGTTTTCATTCAAACTGTAAGCAAATCATCAACATCAACCATGCAAAAATGAGTAAATTTCCAAGTCTTTTTATAACTCACTGTCACAATCTTTAGCAATTAAAAGTCTACATTAACAGATATTTTAACCTGGAAAGACACTAACATACAGTCAATTTGATTACAATTTTGGGCTGCTATAAAACTAACATTCAAGGGGGAAAAAGTCTTACTTTACATAGCTATGCAAGCAGAAGAAAACTATGCAGACAGTTTTGAGCCATTTCTGCACTTTCAACATCCTATGGAATCCTGGGGTTTTCAGTTTAGGGAGGGGCCTTAAGGGCAAACCCCAGGATTCCATAGGACAGTGGTTCTCAACCTGTGGGTCCCCAGATGTTTGTGGACTTCAGCTCCCAGAAGCCCTGAGCATTGACCATAGTGGCTGGGGCTTCTGGGAGCTGAAGTCCACAAACATCTGGGGACCCACAGGTTGAGAACCACTGCCATAGGATATTGACAGTGGAATAATAGCACTGTAACAATCCAGTGCGGAAATGGCCCTTATTTTCTACTTAATCCTTTTCTATCCTATCTTTACACCTGATTGGGGCTGAAAAAGTAGTTGACAGAAATAAATGTCTAACATCATAAAGACAGTACAGTCAGGGCCACATATGAAGATATGCACAAGCAGAAAAACGATCCTCCAAAGACATGATGAAACTGGAAGATCCATGCTCTATCTAGAGGTCAAAAAGTTCCTAGCAGGGTAATTTCTTGAAACATGGTAATAATTAAAGAGAAAGACCTCCTCCCCTTGGCTTAACAGCAAAAGCTTGTGCCTGAGTAGAGACTTAAATCCAGCTTTTTCATAGTCAAGAATCCTACACTGCAATTCGAGGTAAATTCTGACTCCATTTTTAAACCGGCTTCTTGGTCCTTCGTTAGCTCAGGAGTCTTCCTTCGTGCGGCCTTTTCTTTTAAGGGCAGGGCTGATATTCCTTCCACGCCCACCCAGACCAAGGAGGCCAAGCCCGCTGGGAGCAGCAACTGGGTAGAACTGCACGCACCCCCCCGCTCCCAAACTTCGCGCTCCTTCCTCCCAGCCTCGCACACCCAGCCCACACGTTCGAAGCCTGGCGCTTCAGCCTCCCCTCTCTTTCCTGACCCAGACCTGAAGGAGGAAGCCGGGGCTGGCTATTATCCGTCACCCCGGAGAGGGTGAAGAGGCCAGGGAAGCACGCCTTGACCTCCCACGTCCAACTACAAGCGGCTCTTACCTTATCGTCCGCCATCTTCCCTGCCCAAAATTACTCGGCGTCCGCCTGCGCGTGCGCGAGCGAGGGAACGCCCTCCTCCGGGACCCAGCCGTTGGCCTAATCAAGCGCCGGCAGACGCGAACGAGCCAATGTCTGATTGAGGCTGAAGTGGAAACACCCAGTAAATTCTATGGGGGAGGGGGGAACCCCGTGATTAGCCTCGTTTCCGCACTAGCGTGTTACAGCGCGATGAGTCCACTTTCAACAACCTATGGAATCCTGGAGTTTGCAGTTTCGGGAGGGGCTCCTCCCGAAACTGCAAACCCCAGGATCCATAGGATGTTGAAAGTGGACTCATCGCGCTGTAACACCCTAGTGCGGAAATGGCTTAGGCAGCAACGCTTTCTTCCTGTAACCAAAAAGAGAGAGCGAAGGAGGAGTTGATGCATTTTCTGACCCCTAAACTCGAACGCGTCTGCATCGTTTAAACTTTAATGGTTCTAAGGTTTCAAACATTTGCAAATGCCAACCACATCAACGGAGCGCGATTCTCCATGTTGTTGAGCGCAGGATTTGGATGAGAAAGGGGGAGAGGACTGACGGAACTGTTTACGAATCGATCGGCATTTTGTATGAAGGATTTAAAAAGGGAGAGGGGAATCTAAACACGCCTCTGCTCCATTTTTGACGTGCAATATTAACAGCGGGCGACAAGAGACCGACCTCCAGTAATGCGGTCGGAATGGACTACTAGCAGGACCGTTTTTTTTTAAGAGTGAAAGCTCAGTAAGAATGATCTGAAGGCACACAACAACAACAACAACGACGACGACAGGAGCTGCTCTGCCTGCTTCTACCTCTCTACGGTGGTTGACACGCAGCTGCTGAGTCACCAACCATTCTAGTGAAATACGATATTTATACCTTCCCAGCGGAGGAGGAAAATACGGCTGCGAAGTCAACCCGGAAGTTCCTCGCCCCAGAGTTAGGCACGTTACTCGGTCTCTTTCTCTCTTTGGGTTTAACAGCGTCCTGCCTACAGAATTCCCCTACGTTTACATCCCGAAGTCATCTTTCCACGTCTCGGCCAAGCCGGCAGGGTAGTTAATTTCAGCACAACAGAGGAGCTGAGTGTAAGAGGGACGCAGTCACCGCCATCTTTGTCGCGGGACTCCAGGTTTTAAGTTCTGCGCACGCTCAGACCATCTGTGTTTCCCCGGGGCTGTCTATTCGTTTCAGTCAGGGAAAAAAATTGAATGACTTGCGGCAGGGTGGGGATGAGAGATCTTTCTCCTCCAACACGAGGGGGCGTTCCAAGACAGTATCTACCCCGAGCCTAAGTCCGTTTCCACACTAGCCTCACCCTATGGAATCCTGCCCCTTCCCAACTGCAAACCCCAGGATTCCATAGATGTTGAAAGTGGAATAATAGCGCTATAGCAGTCTAGTGCGGAAATGGCCTAGTTTTGCAGTTTCACCATAAGTTCGGTCCTGCTTTCTGTAAAACCAAGAGCCTTTAGTGCTAAAGGAATCTGTTTCCGCATGAAAACGCACCAGAAAAAGGAAAAAGGCTGTAAAGCCTAACCGATTTATTGTTCCATATTTTCACCATTAATCTTTCATAGGAACAGAAATCAAGTCATTTTTAAGTAAGCATAAATACCATAAATTTCCTTATGGGTTTTCCTGCAAGCTCAGTGACTTCTCTGGAAGCTTCCAAACCCTTATCTACATCAGGGATAGGAATTATACAGCCCTCCAGATATTGTTGTACTGCAGTGCCCAGCATTTCTCACCATTGAGTACGATGGTCTGGGCCACTGGGATATGAAGTCCAACAGAAACTGGAGGATTGAATGATTCCTGCCGCTGATCTACACTACGCAGAGTAGTGGTTCTTAACCTGGAGTTAATAAGAAATAATGTGATAAACTGAAATTATTCTTATTAGAGTTACAGCGTTTAACTGACCAATCAGCTAGATGCTTCTATTTTTATGGAGTGAGTAGCACTGCTTAAATAAACTGCTACCAGAGGGGGGTATGAGCAGTTCAGAGGAACCCCAAGGTTTGATGAAGTATATATTTAAAAAATTATAGGGAAAAAGCCAAAGAGAGGACTCCAAACAACAACATGTGGATCTTTCAGCCTGCTCAGAAGGCTCCTAATTATTTTATATATTTGTTTGTTTTTATACTCCATCTTTCTCCAAAACCAAGGTAGGTCACAACAAGATGGAGCAATACAAAAAAATACAGGACCCTCACCCCAAAAGTTATAATAGAATTTCTGTATTAAAATGCAGCTGAGTTCAAAGCAATTTTAAAATATATCAGTGAGGTATAATGTAGTGGTTTGAGTGCTGGATTATGACTCTGGAGATAAAAATTTATCACTACCCTGCTGGCTGAATACTAAAGTACGTTTTAACTTTCAGATGCTTTTTTAGTTTTCTGTTACTTTAAGCCCTCACCTTTTGATGCCCCGTTATCTGACAACTCACTCTTTTGATGCTTCCAAACTAAGGGCAAGTTCCATTAATTTGATGGTTGTTCTGTTCTTTCATCAGTTCTTGCCTATGAAGGCTTGCTGGGACCATTCACACATGTGCACTGCTCACTTTGGCCATTTCTGCACTAGCCTGTTATAGTGCTATTATTCCCCTTTCAACCTCCCATGGAATCCTGGGGTTTGCAGTTTAGGAAGGGGCACTTAGAATTCTCAGCCAGAGAACTCTTTGGCTTCAGTAAACTACAAACCCCAGAATTCCACAAGATGTTGAAAGTGGAATAACAGCCCTATAACAGTGTGGAAATGGCCACAGATCCAGTATGGCAGTTTTTATGACCTCATAATCCACTTGTGGATTGGTGTTAGGCCTTCTGCTAATGTGGGAGTTTGCAATAATATTTGAAATTGCCTTCATCTTACAAGGTACTTTGTCCATTTCAGGACAGGTGACGTTGCGAGGTCGAGCGCGTGTCACCTTGAACTCAGTTTAACTGTGCCTAACTCTGTGCAGGACATGACTGTCAAGATGCGCCTCACAGTATAGGAAAACACCCAGTCAGTCTAAGCCGCTGGAACACTTCCCCACCCCCTAATCTTTCCTTGTCAGTAAGTGCCATTGAATTCAATGGGGGAAGATGCCAATGGGCAGCCATTCCTGGTGGTAGAGTCACATCGCACATGTCAGTCAGTGGCCATTTCCACACTGGACTGTTAGAGGGTTATGATTCCACTTTCAACTTCCTGTGGAATCCTGGGGCTTGCAGTTTAGGGAGAGGCCCTTTAGAATTCTCAGCCAGAGAGCTCTTTGGCCTCAGTGAACTACAAACCCCAGAATTCCACAGGATGTTGAAAGTGGAATAATAGCACTAGAACAGTGTAGGGCAGAAATGGCCTTATTTTTGTGTGCTGGCTTTCTGAGGTCAGCACCAAGTTAGGAAATGCTACCGAATTAGACTGCGGTATTGTATTGGTTATATTTAAACATGCATGATTAGGGAGAGAATCCTTCTTGGAAGTGCTACAAACATTTCACCTCCTTCCTTAAATTTCACCCACCACCACCAACATGTAACATGGAGAATGAAACACTGGCCATTTCTGCCCTACACTGTTCTAGTGCTCTTATTCCACTTTCAACATCCTGTGGAATTCTGGGGTTTGCCCCTCACCGAGACCAGAGCGCTCTCTGGCTGAGAATTCTAAATGCCGCCCCCCCGAACGGCAAACCCCAAGATTCCATAGGAGGTTGAAAGCGGAATCATTGCCCTCTAACAGTCTAGAGTGGAAATAGCCCTGGGCTTGCAGCTCGTCCCCCGATCCCCCGGGGGTGTAGGACCAAGTCCCCGCTGACCTCGGGGAGGCGGGGCCTGCCTGAGGCGTCGGCCGTCACCGCTGTCGACGCTCCCCCCGCCGAGCTGGCTGTCCCTGGGCCCTCCCGCCTCAGCCCAGCCTCTCCCCTTCGCTCCGCCCGCGCATGCCAGGCGCGGCGGCGGCGGCGGCGGCAGCGGCGGCGCTTCGCACTCGGGCGCCGGCTTCTGGCACCTCGTCCCTGCGGCGGCCGGTCTCCCTGCGGCGGCCGGTCTCCCTGCGCGGCCGGCGCTGCTCGCCTCTCGCCTCCCGCCCCCCGAGCGAAGCCATGCTGGGCAAGGACTACATGCTGGCCATCATCCTGGTCAACTGTGACGGTGAGGAGACCCGGCGGAGGGCGCGGGCGGGGAGCCCCGGGGGTGTCGGGTGGGAGCTGCCCCGGGCTCAGGGTGGTCCCGCCGGAGGAGGGCGGCGTGGGCGTCTCCCCGGGACTCCGGCTGGAGAGCGGGAGGGGCCGTTGTCTCCTCGGCTGCCTCTCCTCAGCGTGGCTGCTTTTGGCGGGGCCTCAGAAGCACCCCGGGGGGAGCGTCTGAGGCGAGCGCTTCCATCGGCGCGGGCTGCCAGCTCTCTGCCCCCATTCCCTCCTCACCGGGCGCCGAAGGAGGGAGAGAAGACGGGGGGAAGATGGGAGGGGGTGGCTTGGACTGAACGGGTCTCTGTTTGCCGAGGCATCCCCTCGCTCGGCCCCCGAGAGCGGAAAGCCGGCGGAGGAGAGGAGCGAGGTTTTCGTTTAAAAACGGTGGGCAAAGAAGGGGTGATGGAGGCCTCTTCCGTCGCCCCCCTCCCGCCGGCTTATGGACGCAGAGACGTACGCGGAGGCAGCGAGCCAGTCCCACGCAACCCCGGACGTCTCTCCGGCGGCAGAAGCAGCCGCGCGGGCCGCCGAGGCTGGCCAGCTCCGCACTAGACTGTTACAGCGCTCCCGTCCCACTTTCAACCTCCTATGGAATCCTGGGGCCGGCCGGCCCCTCCCTGAACTGCAAACCCCAGGATTCCATAGGAGGTTGAAAGTGGGACGGGAGCGCTGTAACAGTCTAGTGCGCCCAGCCTCGTCCCCGCCTGTCAGTCAGTCCTTTATTTATGTTCACTGGCCAGATGAAAATATATATAAAAAGTTACTATAAAATAATAAAAAATAGTAGTACACAATTACAGTTAGTGGTGAAATTCACATTGTGCATAGATAGATTGGATACAAGTGCGTGCATTAAGTGCATTACGTTTATAACAAAAGTCCAAAGATAAAATTTAAGATAGGTAAAATGTTATAAATTAAATAAATCGAAAAGTAACTAATTTATGTATGCCCCTGTGTTTAAACAGACAGTAGGCAAGCATCCTCAAGCCTACCTAAATGTCCTAAAAGCACCAGGTTGCCTCTGAGGTTGGAAGCTAAGCAGGGTTAGCCCTGGCTAATATCGGGGTGATAGACAGCTCTGTGAGTATTTCTTGCCTAGGAAAACCCTAAGTTGACTGGAAGACACATACACACAAGTCTACTCAGCATCACAAGAATTACATGATTTCATGAAAAATTTTTAAAATATATGCAATACAGTAAAAATCTAACTCTGGATAGCTAGAAGATTCAGAACACAGCACATTTCCAACCAAACAATTGTATGAAAGCAAGGCTTCCCAGTTTCAGTAGAATTTATTTGCTTGTAGATATGCTGAGGACTTCAGCTTAATAACCCTGTTTCATATATTTAGGTGACCCCCACAGTTCTCTAGACAGTGATCCAGGGAACTGAGTTCTGTTGCATAAATGGGGCCTTGTGGTTGACCGCACTTAAAAAAAAATGTCACAGGACATCACAGTATTGGAGCACATATATATGCATTTGTATACATATGTATGTACATACGTATATGTATTACATATGCATTACACGTACACAGTCTAAATAAAAGTTGTAAAATTATTCTGCCAAATATTTGTGTTCATTACAACTTGAAGAGCATTTTCTTCATATGTAAAATTATAACTGTTCCAGGCTGTCTATGTGGCAATCTAATTCTAAAAATTTTTAGCGATTGAGGGCTTTAAAAAAAAATCTTTAAGACTCTTTAATTTTAATTTCGAGATTCCACATTAAAATTCTCAGTATCAGGAGTTATGGTAGGTAAAATCCATAACACAGTAAGTCTCTCACTGTTTTTAGGTGGTCATCCAGAACTTCTAATGGCAGTGAATATGAAATCTTGCCATAACTTGCCTATTCCTATGAAGCACAAATGTTTGATGTCCTGGGATATCAGACCTGTTGGTATTTTGCTTCCTAGTGCTTTTGTGGGCGGAGGAGAATCTGTCAGATCTTTCACTGTGGGGGACATGTGTGCATGCATTTATTTCATTTATTTAAAATGTTTTTTCCCTGCTCTCCCGCCAGTGAAACTCCCATTATGTCTGCAGATGGAAACATGAATGAGGATTTGGGTGGGTGGGCAAGACACTGTGGAAAGGGCTTAGGCATGCCAATGCAGACAGTAACCTGTGAAACGGGTCTGATTTTTTACACTTGCACATGAACAGAATCATATTCTATCATACTTTATGTATCTTTAAAAGGTGTGTGCTGCTCTGGCATTAAAACTTCTCAGGACAACTAATAGTTAAGAATACTAAAATATAATAAAGATAAAAACAGAGAAACTTAATGTACACTCATGGAATGATAAAATCCAGCAGAATAATAAAAAAGTTAAAACAAGATGTAAAATAAAGTGGAAAATCTGGGCAAATTGAAATGGCTTGGCACTAAAAGAACAACAAACTTCCATAGGTGGGGTACTACAACTGAGAAAACTCTATCCTTCATTGTAACCCTTTAATTTCAGTTAGCATGTAACTGAGTAGATGGGAAGAGGATCTGTTATTTCGTGAGCCCTATGATGATTGAAGGCTCCTGCTGGAACCTACATAGTCAAAAGATTTGGTCTGAATTTGCAATATTTATGAACATTGTAGGGTCTTATTAAAAATAATTTATTAAACACTCTTACATTATATCCCAACTTTTTGTGCCCATTTGCTTCCATTTTCTGCAGTAAATGTTTGCTTTTTCAAATAAAAATGATGAGTTACTAACACTCCCCCCCATCCATATACGCTGCCTCCTGATCTGAGCATTTTGGAGAAATGAGCTGAAATGTGGATATGGCATGTATACTCACTTTGCTGTAGCCAGATTAATCCCATCTGTAAAAGCTGCATTCCTTTGATTAAATTCGCAGAGTTGGCACAAGTGTAATAGTTTATTGGTTTGTGGAGGAGGGAAAAAGAAGGTTAAGACATTTTCTCTCTCCTCTGAATTTAATAATGTGTTCAGCAATAGTAGAAAACCAGAACTGGTAATTCTGGTGTATGAAACTTGCTCATATAATCCAGGTTTTACAAGGAATCATCCTGTTCCTTTTTACCAACAAGACACACGAAACACATGAAATATCTCTTGCCATTTTTTTCTTTTTTGGAGGTTTTTAAACAGATGCTGGATGGCCATCTGTTGGGAGTGCTTTGCTGTGCTTTGCATAGCAGGGGGTTGAACTGGATGGCCCCTGTGGTCTCTTCCAGCTCTATGACTTCAGCCTGAGTTTGCCTAGAGCAGTAGTGCCTAACCCATTCCCCACTGGACATTTGACAAATAATTCTGAGCATTGCTGAATGTTTCCAGCACCAGTTGGATCCTAATATTATTATTCTATGGTTATTTTATTCATTTATTTCCCATCTTTTCATTCCAGTAATGGGACTCGGGGTGGCTTATAAATTATTAAAATAAGTGCAGGTTAAAAACAAACAAAAATCAGTAATGTGTATGTATGTGTATTATTCAAAAACAATCTAGAGAGTTAAAATTTTATATTTAAAATTCATTACAATGCAGAATAAACAAATGTCAGCAAAACAACAAACCATTAAAAGACCGTCACAGCCAGTGAGTAAAAAACTGATGGCACAGGAAAGTAGTTTTCATTTGCCAGTGGAAGGAGGGCAAGGAGAGAACCATTCTAGTTTTTCTGGAGAGAGGGTTCCAAAATCCAGGAGCAGCTACTGAGAAAGCCTTTTCCCTTGTTCTCACCAAATGAGCCTGGGAAGGTAACAGGACAGAGAGAAGGTCCTCTCCTGAAGACCACTAGAGTCTGAACGTGCTCATATAAGGAGATACAGTCCTTCAGGCAACCTGGACCTGAGCTGTATCGTGGTATGTACACAAAATTGTTGTTGTGTGCCTTCAGGTCGTTTCTGACTTATGGCAACCCTAAGGTGAGCCTATCCTAAGGTTTTCTGGGGCTGAATGTGTGTGATGTGCCCAAAGTCACTCAGTGGGTTTCCATGGCTTAGTGGGGAATCGCACTCTGGTCTCCAGGTTAGTCCAATGCTCAAATCACTACACCATGCTAGACTCTTCATTTTGTATGATTTTTGTCACCTGGTTCACAGACAACCTGGTATGCAAGAGTGTAATGAGGCGGGGAGGGGGGAACTATGGGATTTCACTTGTGAATCTTTCCACTATTTACATAGCATTAAAAGTGTGCTGAGGTCTCTGCATATACAGTTAGGACCTACTGAAAAAAACCATCTGCTCTTTTGTTTTCATCAGAAGGATCTTTTGACTCTGAATAGGGCCTCATGGCAAAGCCATTTACATGTGTTGGCTATGATTCACACTAATGCCTTTGATTCCATACAAAATAAATATCGCTAGGCTTTGTGGTTCTGGAATTTACTTAAAAGAGCACATGGCTACTGGACATGTTTGTTTTGTTTTTGGTGCTTTTGTATCTGAACTCTCCAGAGGTACCTGTCTCTGTATTGTCCCATTATTTCATGCACTTTTTCTGTGACTGTTAAAGCTTCTGGTTTACAGTTACCTATAGATTACCACTTTGGTTTGCTTTCTGTAAAAGTTACATTCTGCTCAAAATAAGTATTTGGTTCATATGACATTAGATCAAATATGTGCAGAACAATAATATGTTCATGACTGTAATCTATTTGCGTAGTTAAAGCTGTCTTGGTGCAAAATTTGAGTCCTGAGCACCGTTCAAAGCTAGTTTTGTAGGTGCACCAGGATTTTCATGTGCAAAGTTCATTCTGTGGGTTAGATTATCAACCCTCTCCATAAGAACAGCAGAATGACAGGATTTACTAGAATATTTTGTTCACATTTGTGATTCTCTTTCTGTTTTGACTAATACTATAGAATCAGGAGGAAGTAATGCTGTCTTGCTGTTTACGACCAATGGACTGTCCCGTCTAGTCTCAAAGTACTACAGATAAAATTAAATGTATAAATACTTCATTGGCATTTCTTTTTTCTTCTTAAGAATGTACAATGCTGCCTTCAGAGGAATTGCATCATTCTCCAATATCTATTCTCTGAGTTTTTCATTCTTAAGACTGCTTCAGTTTTGCCCTTCTGCTTCTTTGCAGAGAGCAAGTCAGTGGCAGTCTGGTGATGTACCTGTCTGCAGGTGTTCTCCAGTACTAGACTCTTTATATGTCCTTGTATTACAGGTGTGGGCAAAATATAGCTCTCCAGATGTTATTTTGGGCAACTCCCAGCATGTCTCACCATTGCCCATGCTGGCTAGGGCTGATGGAAGTTGCAGCCCAATATCTGTCAAGCCAGACTTTGCTCACCAGTGTTGTATAGAAAGCAAGAAATGGGGATTTGTTTTGCCAAATCTTACTCTCAGAAGGATACCTTCACTAATTAACAGCCAATAGCAATACCACCCACAAAAATGAATGGGAAGGGATGGAACAAAATCCAAAATCTACAAAAGAATAATATCTTTATTGGCCAGCCAAAATGCACAAAACGCATCATGCAAGCTTTCAAAGTTCCACTGGCTTCTTCATCAGATAAAAGATAATAAAAATCATACAGGAGAAAGAAAAAAGTGAGGAAAAGATGATGATGTTGGAGTCACAGTCCTACTTTTTGTATCAGATATTCTCTCTGTTGTAGTTCAGTTTGTTTGGAGAGATCCCATTGTAGGCCTAGGCCTCTTCCTTCTTGACTACGTGGGGACTAAAACAAAGGACAGTAAAATTGACAAGTGACTCACCAGCAAAGCTAATAGTTGGTCTTATCCCTCTATCCCCCAGTCTATACCGCAGAAAGGAACTTTTAAGCAAAAGAGAGACTAGGTACTTAGGAATACAAAATACATAATCTGCAAAATGTGTTACCAACTTGTGAACAGTGGCAGCTTCTCACAAAATGGAAGCAGGTGGCAGCAGAGAATGAGGTATATTTGGGGCTTACAGAGTAAAACTAGAGCTCAGCTTTGGTTGAATTGAGATGGCAGCTCACTGACTACTTTCATAGACTCCCAGTGAGTATGAGCTTGGGGAGAAGACTCCATTTTAAGGAAATGAAAATCGGAACATTTCTCCTTCTTAAATACCTGCATGCGTCTTCCTCCTTTTCTAGGATTTTTGTAACAACCTCTAAAGAAGGGGCTGTGAGTCTGTTGCAGCAGAAGTAACAGACTGGAGAACCTTGTAGCATCTTAAACTTTAAAACATATTATTATGGCATAAGGTATTGTGGGTTAGTATCCAGTTTGTCAGATGAATGAAGTATTATCTTGAGTTGGCAGGTGGTATTCCACATGTGGGTGTGGAAAATCTGGGTTAAGTCAACAAACCTTCATTCTAACATTGGGTTAGTTAATAGGGAGCCAATCTGAAGACTCCGGTGAAATCTTTTGGCATTCACAAGTTTTTCTATTGATTCCAGAAGTTCAGCTTGCCAGCTGGAGGATACCAATATGAATTCAATTTTACACAGTCTGCATATGGTGGTCATCTATAAGTCCTTCCCTTTGCCTCTTGCTAAATTCCTAAGACAAGTCATCAAAGTGCTGTGTGTGTGGCGGGAGAGAGAGGTACACCTGTGTGTCAGGAACTGGTTGAGTCAGGGCCTCGCTGCTCTGATCTCTGAGCCTGAAGAGGCAGCTGCTGGGCGGCTGCTGCTGCTGGCAGCTGGTTGAGCTGCTCCAAGGGATGGCCAGGCCTGATTAAAAAGAATGCAGCTTGGCAGGCAAAGACAGCAGGGCCTTCAGTATGTAATTGAATTGCAAGTGATGGATTATTCACCTTCTGTCCCCTCCATACTGGGAGAATCAACAGGATAATAAAGCAGAAGGGGCACACTGACCTTTGGATATTTTTAGCTGTGCTCACTGGGGCAGATGCGGTTACAGCCCGGCTTCTGGAAGTCCTGCAGAGAAACATCAGATTGCACATGTAGCTATTTCTCAAAGGCCCCTCCCTAAACTGCAAACCCCAGGATTCCATAGGATGTTGGAAGTGGAATAATAGCACTATAACAGTCTAGTGCAGAAATGGCCTTACTCTGGTGCCTTCATATCCATTTTCCAGGAACACAGCCAGCCAGAGGAAGTAGGCTCCTCTGCCCCAGGATCTTTAGATACTTGCCCATATCAGACTCCAAAATGACTCCTTCCTCAGCCTTGTCCATCTGAGATTACAATGTCCATTATTGGTGAACCCAGCCAACATTTTATTAAAAGCCAGCGTGATGTAGTGGCTTGAATGTTAGACTAGATTTGGGAAAGCAGCCATAGAAACTCAGTGAGTGACCTTGGTATCATACTGTCTCTGCCCTATTGAAAAGGAGTGGCAAATCTTCTTTAAATAAATCTTGCCAAGAACACTCTAAGATAGGGTCACCATAAGTCAGAATCGATACTACAATAACAACCTGATGTTGTACAGCTCTGAGAGCATCCATGTGCTGCAAAGTAAATATTTCGTGGGTTGCATTGATTGCGCTATGGTCCCTGGACACCCCAAGAGCCTAATCAGATTTCCCATAAAAGATAGTAAGGAAGATGATGGCAGCTGACTGAACTTTGGCATCTTAGCTAGCTTTGAATTTTCACCCTCCTATTCAATAAATAAAGGATAGTGTGTTCATCTTTAATTCATTTAATACAATTCAGTGCAAACATTTCCAGAGTTGTTCAAAAGATAAAATAATAAAAATCTTATAAATTACAACAGGTATAGTAAGAGGTGGATGTCTCACTGAGCCATCTTGAAAAGAATGGGGCATGGGACTCCTCAAGATAGCCTTTCTACAGAGCTGCAGTGGGGAAGAAGGTAAGAGGGATGCTTGGGAGATAAGAAAGGGATAGCCAGCTCCTGAGTTTTCAGGGCCTCTCTGTTCTTCTGGCAGTGACAGGGTGGATGCCTTGTTCCAAGTTGAGCTCTTTGTCCATGTAGCCCAATGCTGCTCACTCTGACAGGATTCTCTGGTAGAGAAGGTCTTACAAAGTCATTTTGGGATTGGTTGCCAAAAATGTGGCTTTTGTGCAGATTTGCGAACAGGTTGTTTTCACACGTTTCAGCACATTTTTCCAAAACATCTGACAAAGTTCTCCTTCCACATTTTCGTGGGCTTTTTTGGCTTCTTTTGTTAGCATCTAAGATCCATAGGTCTTACATTAACTGTCAGTGCAATTCAACAGAACTCCATGTAGTCTGCACAGAGCTCAATTTTCCCATAGTGAGCATCTATTTTATCCATTATAGCTCTTCTAGTATCTGCAGGATCTAATGGTGTAAGAAGCCTCTCTATTGCATTTTAAAAGGAAATACAATGAATGGACTGGGTCAGAAAACACGAACTTGGTGCCAAAACAGAAGAGAACAGAGAACCGTGCTAGTAAAAAGTCATGTGCAACCACAGAGAAATGCTATCAAATTCTGGCTTTTTTCTCTGAACAAAGGTATACACAAATATGAGATGCCTAAGCAGAAAGAATGAACAACTGCCAATGACTACTGGAATTCCCAGGCAGTTGTATGGTTCGTGAGTCAGTGTACAAGGGCTCTTTATGTCAGGGGCTGAATCAAGGATGGCTCAAAACACAAACACATTGCTTGACCTCTAGATAGCATAATGCAATATTCAAAACAATAAGAATAACCAACAGGAGTACTTGAGTTAGCTGAGTAAGTATTTCACTGATTCTTAGTGGGGAAAAAGTGCCCCAAAGATAAGAGCCTATGGGTCCCATTCTCTCTCCCTCTCCTCTTCTTTTTCTTCTAGTTGCAATCTCCAGAGCTATTTTTTGGTTAGAAAAATACTGACTTGCTCCTTCTATGTGTCATCAAGTCTGGCTGCAAGAAAGTGTGACCAGATGGAGGGGAGGTGGAGTTTTTTGTATGTGTGTGTTGATTTTGATCACGCAGATGGTATTTTCCAGAATTCTCTCTTCTCCTCAGCTAGATAAAGCTATAGTATCCTTTGTCCTCATTAGTCTGAGATGTAGTGCAAACAGAAAATTTGCTGATACAGATAATCACTGAGGGCATTTTAAATAATAAATTATGGGTGGACTTAGTGCTTGCCTTCCTCTGTGGGGAGAAGTAGGGGAGTTTGAAGACATTGATACAGCTCTCAGTTTCATCTTGGGGCATTACATCGCTAGACCTTTGAGTTCAGAATTGCCCATGAGAATTTAGTTCATGTCTAATATTGGAACTGCAGGGTTTTGCTAACTCTTTTATATATTGCCTCATGATTATTGATTTTATATGTTTACAATGCTAAGATGAAGATGGAACATTCCACTGTGTAATATTCTTTTGCTGACTCCTTTACTTACCTTAAGAGAGCTAAGCTTTAAATAGTTTTCCTTTTGGATATTTAAAATGGAGCACATGGTCAATCCTGGCTGACATCTTCTCTTTGTTTAGAGCATACAAAGAGGTCAAGACTGACTAAGGGGCTGAAGCATATTGCAATCATATGAATAGATGGAGGCATGTAATGTATACCCGTCATGTATCTCACTTTCCCTGCTGTTTCATTCTAGATATTGAAACAGGATGTGTCATTTTTTATTCACTCACTTTCTATGGAGAACCCAAGTGTCACTTTTATGGAAAATCCAGTGTAGCATACCAGCCTGTTTCCACCCTGTTGCACTACAGCTTTTTTTTTCTGATCTGTCCTCATATCTTTTTTCAGACCAGATTTGTGGAGTTCCTGTAGCACTTTATTCACTTAAAGTGCAGTTGTAGAACCAGGAGGTACAGCACAGACTGGCAAAGTGCTGTTGAAGCTTTCCAGAGCAATTGTTCCATGGAGTGACCAGTCTGTTTTGTTTTGTTTATGCAGCTCTCAACTCCACTTGAGTCCTCCAAAGCCAACAGACCCTGAATTTTTTTTCTTGCATAAAATCACCCCTAAACATTCTAAAATACCACCAGGATCGGCACTGTACCTTAAAACACACAGAGCCCCCCCTCCCAATTTTGCAGAAATTAGGTAACTGAAGGTTGAGACAACCAAAAATGGGAGGTGGAACCAAATTCTGGTTCCAGGTCACATTCAAGCAAAAATATAGAAGTGTGGTCCATTAGGAGGCAAAAATTGTCCCGACACCCTCCATGGTTGCCAACTCTGCTTTAATTAAAAGCTTGCTACCAATTTCATCTTGTTCAGAAGAGACACGTCATTAGCAAATCACCCCATAATTATTATTCCTTGTATTGGGTAGGGTTCTTAATAATAGTTTCTTCTCATTTTTCTTTTCTTTTTTTTTCTTTTTCAATGGCAAAGTACCAAATTTCATGAGAAAAAGAAAGGACAAAATGAGAAGAAACCAGAAATGAAAATGAATCAGCAGTAACTAACTAATCACATCACTAATGCAGCACTGCACTGAACAAAAAGTAATTAGAGATAGAAACTGCAAGTAAGAAATTTCTAATTGATATTGCAGAAGATCGTTGCTGAATGGGACCTATTTAATCTTCTTCAAGGCCAACGGGGGATTTTGGTCCCACTAAAGTCATACATTGTTCTAGAATTCACAGTCAACTAGAACTTTAAGGAAGGAATTTTATGGCATTGTAACTTGAAGAGTCATAAATAGTGTCCCCAGATTTCAGCCATGCTTGTTTTTAATTCAGATAAAAAATGGCTGGAACCAACATTTTCACAACAGATCTATTGCATTTGTGTCAGTTACATTTTTTTACTAACAAGAGCCATTTCTGCACTTCACTGTTATAGTACTATTATTCCACTCTCAACATCCTGTGGAATCCTGGGGTTTGCAGTTTCAGGAGGGGCCAGGGCTATTTCCACACTAGACTGTTAGAGGGCTATGATTCCACTTTCAACTTTCTATGGAATCTTGGGGTTTGCAGTTCGGGGGGGCATTTAGAATTCTCAGCCAGAGAGCTCTTTGGCCTCAGTAAACTACAAACACCAGAATTCCACAGGATGTTGAAGTGGAATAATAGCACTAGAACAGTGTACGGCAGAAATGGCCAAGAAATACTGGGAGCTACTCACAATAAACAGCCCACCCCATGCAAACATGTGTTTTTTGACTTTGAGTGTTTTGAGATATTGTGGAATATCTTTGATTCTGCATTCACAAACAGTTCTGTGGACTTGGAATGTTTTATGTATGCAATGCACTGTGATTTTCATTGCTGTGAGAAAATACCTCAAGATTAAGACATTCAGCGGAAGTTTTGTTTTGTTTTCTTTTTTTCTTTTCATCTGCCTGGATGAGAGTTAAAAACTATGACCTAGTTGCAATTGTTAGTGCCAACCAAGGTAGACCCATTGAACTTGCAAGAATTACATGTGGGATGATTTACAAGTCAGCAACTGATACATTGGATGTCCTGTGTCCTAGCATATACTTCATGTACTACATCTACCATATACTTCAGTGTAAACTGTAGATGCTGGAAACTGATACAGCAATATAGGCCATTTCCACACGGGGCAAGGGAATCACCCCGTGCCACTACTTAACCGATCTTCTGGCTCCCTGGTCCAGTCCAGGCTGCTCCGGAGCAGTGCGTGGCCGTCGCTCTGCACTGCTCCGGTGTCCAAAATGGCGGCTTCCAGTTGGTTGTGGGTCTCAACCAACTGCTGAAACTCGCCAGCCTAAAGCCCGCCCTCCGCAGATTGCAGGCTCACATTGGTGCGAGCCTGCGAATCTGCATGGGAGAGCAGGCACGCAATGGCACGCGCCGGCATTTTGAAAAACCTGAAAAATCAGGTTTTTCAAAAACACACTGGAGGACCACTTGGGGTCGCTCCGGAGCAGACTGAGGTGCGGATCTACACTAAGTAGTCCAGACCCAGTCCGCTCCAAGGTGCAGATGTCCTCCGTGGAGGACGCACTGCACCGTTTCATTTAACCTGTGCAGAAATGACCATAGAAATGAGGATTAGAGTTGGTTTAATTTTCTGACCAAAGCTTTTCGAACAACATGAGAAAGCCTGGTAGTTCCCAACCCTTTTAATGATTTTGTGCCACAAGTAGCTCAAGCAGATTGTCCTTCTCCACAAATCAAGAATAAAAAGATATTCTTATTGATGTGTGGAGATGATTTTTGTGCTCATGTCTTTTTCATCTGGGTCTTAGAAATCTTTTGGATGCGATACGGAGATATTATATTTAAATAAGGTCTTAAGAATCACAGCAGAGTAACAATAGGGGAAATGATATTGACCCAAAATGAAAAGGGTATTTTGGGGAGAGAAAGAAACGAGTGGTCTAACTTTAAGATAGTAAAGAGACGGATAAGTTATATATAATGTCAAATAATGTTACAAATAAGAGTGTGAATAGAAGGGAGTAGCAATATCGGTAGAAGAAGGAAGATAGAGATGTAACACAAAGTGTGAGTTTTTATGTATTTGAGGGTTATACAAGTGTATTTGTAATCAAGATTATATGTGTGTGTGTGTGTGTGTGTGTGTGTGTGTATACATACACACACATAGAGAAGAAGGTAGATAGGATAAGACGTAAGTATGGAAAACAGTTGAAAGAAATCCAACAAATCATATCTGTTTTTGCTTGTTTTGTCTTTTTTATTATTGTATTTGATGGGGTTTTTTTGGATATGATAAAAAATAAAATTAAAAAAAAAAGAAATCTTTTGGATGCATTTAGTAAATGTGAAGATCTATCAACCCAATACTCTTAAGCCCAAGGTATGGGCTCTATCACACTACACTTATAGTGCTATCATTCCACTTTCAACTTCCTGTGGAATTCCGGGGTTTGTAGTTTACTGAGGCCAAAGAGCTCTCTGGATGAGAATTCTAAATGCCCATCCCTAAACTCCAAGCCCCAGGATTCCATAGGATGTTGAAAGTGGAATAATAGCACTATAACAGTGTAGTGTGAAAAGGCCCTAAGGCACAGATGAACAGATCTACATGTGATAGATCTACAGATCTACATGTGAGAGAACAAACTCATTTACTTAGATATTTGGGTATTGCATTCAGCTTGTTTCTCTCACAGAAATGGTGCAAGGAAGTGGAGGAGCTGAAATCAAGAAAAAAAATTAAGGAGACTGATGCAGTTTTGTTTATAAGAGAATAGTTGATTGAACCCACTCTAAAAAAAGGTAGCAGTGAAGTGATTGCTCAAATGCTTTATGGTGCTGAAATCTAAGTTTGATCAGTGGTACTATCAAAGCCTTGGAAAATGTATGGAATAAATTCTGAAATTTTTACTCTTTCTTATCTGAAATGCTTGCAGGATTTTTGCGTACAGATTCTGGTTGGCCATTGGTTAAGACAAGAGTGGATTGTGCTCAGTTAATGTATTTTAAATGAATTGCTATTCTATCGAATTAGTCCCAGCACTGTGTTACTTGGAAATAATTGATACTGGAAGCCAAATTTCCAAAAGCTTCTACATAACTACTGATTCCCTGAGATGAACTCTGCCTTGGATATAGAAAAGAGGCAATTAAGGGATTGGCTGCTTTTGTTAGATTCTAGAAGGGGCTTTGAATTAATTATGATCTCTGAATTCTCTTCAGCGAACTGTAATTTCAGTTTATGCTAACTGCTGTCCTAGATCGATGTTATAATAAAGTGTCATTTGGAAACAGATTTTGTGTTTGTGGTTATGGTCAGGTTGAATATACGATCCACTACATATTAATCTGTCCCTTGTACAAAGACCCAAGAGAGAGATTTTTGAAACCTTTTATGACTCATGGAAATAGGAATGCTCCTGTAGAATCAGTTCAGTTTCTCTTGAGCAATACTAATATTTGTGTGGCACACAATGGCCTAAATTCTCTTTTAGTCTTAAGTAGGTGACACATGATCAGGAATGGTTTGAGTAGAAGTGATATCTTAAACAAAGGATAATAGATAATGATATACCATCCCTCTGTGTAGAGTTTGTGCCCAGGGTTTGAAATGCAGCCTGTTTTTCCCCTCACTGACTGTATCCTCTCTCCTTAGATAACCTATGGAATGACCAGAATCTGGAAGCTGATCTTGATCTTCCTCCAGGATGGAGGAAAATCCATGACTCTTCGGGGACCTACTACTGGCATGTGCCCACGGGCACCACCCAGTGGCAACACCCATCTTGCACTTCTGACCAGGGACAGGGTGTAGAAGCTACTTCACCAGAAATGGTATCAAGATTTCAAAGCCTTTTGCAAATGATAAGTGCTCTCTATGCAGTTGTTAAAATCAGCAGTCCAGCTCTTGCTTTCTCTCTTAAATTAGGGGTAACGTAAATACAACTTTAGCCACTGTGATATTTTAGAAAGCATATATCAATAAATGCAAACTCACACTTCTTTTACAGTAGCAGATGCAGAGCTTTGCAATTAAGAGTGACGAGGATAGCAACTGTGGACTCAGCCTTACCCACACCTTTTGCAGTATGAAAGCTTTTGCATGATCTTCTTGGCTTTGCTGGCCAAGAAAAATATTTGATTTTCAAACCTGACAATACAGATTAATATTCAGAAGGCATGATGGAGGTGTCAATTCATTCACTCGTTTTGGCAAACCATCACGTGAAACACTATTGTTATAGTTTCTGTGGCATTTAAGCCATAAACTATTGTGTCAGAACAAGTTTTATACATGATACCAAATACACATATTTAATTAGGTTGATTTCAGTGGGTCTCATGTGTGGATTACATTGGTCATTATGGGAATAGATTGTATCTACTAAGGCAGGATGGCCAATTACAGATATGGGTATTCCTCTCTTGGGCTGTAGGGCTGCTCCCAACGCAAGCAAAAGTGATGCAGTGTCATTTCTAGTTTTGGAAACTGAGTAAAACACAGTCAATTCCTACAGTTTGGGCATGGGCCACACTTTCCCCACCCCTGCACTAAGGTATCGTAAATACCAATAATAGTATGATTTACAATAGTTGGTGCTGAAACCTACTGATTAGTTACAATAAACACCAAGTCTGCTTGTCTGTTGGGATACCAAAGTGTTTTTCATCCAGATTTGATTAAGCTAGAATTCTCTTAGAAGAAAACAAGGCAAGCAACAAAATGTCAGCTTCTGTTCAAAATTCTCACCCGCTCAGAACCAGAGCTTATGGTGCTGTATGGGACTTGGCAGAGGACACGGTTTTATTTTCCCCCTAGGAGTGCCATTAGAGTTCAGATTTAGTGTTGGGGGAGGGTGTGCTGTGCATTAGATACTGTTTTAATCTGAGGCTTGATCCCACAGATTTGCAAATGGCCAAGGCTAGAACAAGTTGCTGGTGTAAAAGAAGACTTTAGGGATGATTAAGAGATGCCTCCTTTTATTTATCCTGGAAGGCCCCAACCACCAGGGGAATGGTCCTTGGAGACCACCGCTGCCACAGGCCCCTCTAACCTGGAAGGAACCAGCTCTGTCTAGAAAAGTTAGTGCTTTTAAAGCATTGTCTAAATTGTTAAACAAAGGCCTCTGCCTTTCTCCCTGGCTAGCAAATAGTTTTAGTTGGAATGGCGGAATAAACTACCTTCCAAGCTCTCCTCATCTCTAGAATGCTTACTTGCAGGGTGGCCAGTTCATTAACCTAAGTGCTGTGTTCTGGCCATCCATGTGAAATAAGATAACCCTCTAGGACCATGAGAAGCTGCCATGATGTCTCATCAACAGTTTGTACATTCCTCTATGTGTTTCCACTACTGATGGTAAACCAGCCCTGTTGTCTTTGGGAGTCCTGCCATCCCAAAACCCTACCCAAGTGATGCTACTCCCACACTTTCCTGAGAATTTCCTCAGGCTGGCATATGGCACCACAGGACTTGGAATCAGAACTGGTAGCCACCTCTAAATCCATGTATTTCATTGCTCTTTTGTTGACAGGGATAGTGCGGAGAAGAAACTTTTTTGACCTCTGTGGCCTAGATCTAATGATCTAATCATGTGCTGGGGCTACTTGTTGTGTGGACGTGTTGGGGTGGGGGAATCAGGCCCTTTTTGTGGGCATCAGGGGTCCAACATTTCCCCTAATATCTACCATATGCCAGGCTTGGATTCATGCCAGGTGCTTTAAAATTGTGTTACTATTATTATCCCTGCTGTGTCCTGTCTAGAATGACTCTCATGAGCTTCTTCTATATCCTTATTCAGGGCCCTCAGACTGCAGCAGTGAGACGCATGCCCAAGGAGAGACCCATCCCAAGTCCCATGGCATCACTACCCAGAAGAAGGTAGGGTTGTCTGCAAGGACCGCTACATAAAGTCCCCTGGACATGTCTAATCTGGGTAAAAGTTAAATAAGGTCTGGGGCCCTGTCACATTTTCCTTTGGGAATCTCTTAAATAATAATAATAATAATAATAATAATAATAATAAAAAAAAAATATTTATATCCCGCCTCTCCCAACGGATTGAGGCGGTACTACAACAGTATATAAATACATTAAAAGCAGTTAAAACATAACCCATCCTCCCCACCCACCAACCCATCTAAACCCTCTAAAATACATTAACTATTAAAAACAAGAAGACAGTTGGTGGGAGGTGGTGGAGCACTAATCTCGGAAAGCCTGTCGGAAGAGAACAGTCTTGACCGCTTTTTAAAGCAGTCAAGACTGGTAATATGCCAGGTCTCTTCCGGCAGGCCATTCCATAACTTGGGGGGCGATAGAAGAGAAGATCCTTTGGGTAACTGCAGCCAACCTAGTTCTGACCGGCTGCAGTAAATTCCTCCCAGAGGACCTTAATGTGCGGGGCGGATTATATGGGAGAAGGTGATCCCGCAGGTAGGCTGGCCCCAAGCCATGAAGGGCTTTAAAGGTAAGAACCAACACCTTGTACTGCGCCCGGAAACCAATAGGCAGCCAATGTAAGGACTTCAAAATTGGTGTTATATGGTCAGTTTTAGATCTTCCGGTGACTAACCTGGCTGCCATATTCTGAACTAATTGAAGTTTCCGGACTAAGCACATGGGTAGCCCAATGTAGAGCGCATTGCAGAAGTCAAGCCGTGAAGTTACCAGTGCATGCACCACTGTTTTTAGGTGTTCCAGGCCCAGGAAAGGACGCAGCTGGCATATCAGCCGAAGCTGATAACAGGCACTCCTGACCACCACATTAATTTGGGCTGTCATCTGAAGCAGCGAGTCCAGGAGCACCCCCAAGCTGCAGACACAGTCTTTCAGGGGAAGTGTGACCCTGTCTAAGACTGGTTGGCAAACCTCCATACCTGGGCTAGGGCCCTTAACAGCGAGTACCTCCGTCTTATCTGGATTCAGCTTCAGTCTGTTTTTCCTCATCCAGTCCATTACTGCTTCAAGGCATTCATTTAGAGGCGAGATGCCACCCTTAGTCGATACTGTTATCCGAGGCATGGAGAGATATATCTGGGTGTCATACTGCATACTGATAGTACCTTGCTCCATACCTCCTGATGATCTCTCCCAGCGGTTTCATGTAGATGTTAAATAGCATTGGGGACAGGACAGCGCCCTGAGGGATGCCAGATTTAAGCTCCTTTTTCGTGGAGCAGCTGTCCAAAGCATCACCATCTGGTATCTACCTGAGAGATAGGACCGGAACCACTTAAGTGCAGTGCCCCCCATTCCCAGCTGTCTCAGGCGTTCCAGAAGGATACCACGGTCTATGGTATCAAAAGCCACTGAGAGGTCCAAGAGTACCAGCAGGGTCACACTTCCCCTGTCGATACCTAGGCGAAGATCATCCACTAAGGCGACCATGCCAGTCTCGACTCCATATCCTGCCCTGAAGCCAGTTTGAAATGGATCTAGATAATCTGTTTCATCCAAGACAGCTTGGAGCTGAAGAGCAACAGCCCTCTTGATCACCTTGCTTAAAAATGGAAGATAAGAGACTGGTCTCTAATTATTCATATCCAGGGGATCTAGGGAGGGCTTTTTTAGAAGCGGCCATACAATTGCTTCTTTCAAACAAGCTGGAAAATTGCCCTCCCTGAAGGATGCATTAATAATATGTCTTAAATGAGTCTTAATAGCGACTCCTCCCTGGGCAACCAGCCATGAAGGGCAGGGATTAAGAGGGCAAGTTGTCTTTCTTACCTTTCCAAGGAGCTTGTCTACGTCCCCGGTACTCACTGACTGAAACTGGTCCAGTATAATCCTGTTGTAGCCTCTGCCATAATACCGGCATCCAAATCGGCTCTTATCTGAGAGATTTTATCTGCGAAATGATTATTCAAAGCATCACAGCAAGCTACGTTAGGTTCTAACAACGAGTTCGGGGGAGTAGGTAGCTGAGTCAGATCTCTTACCACCCTGAACAGCTCTGCTGGACAGGAAGTCGCAGACGCAATAGGTGCAGAGAAGAAAGTCTTCGCTGCATCTATTGCCACTCTGTAGGAATGAAGGAATTCTCTATAGTGTGTCCTGTCAGATAAAAGTCGAGATTTCAGCCAGTTGCGCTCTAGTCGTTGTCCAACCTGCTTCATATTCCTGAGTTCTACTGTATACCAAGGATTACGATTTGAAGCAGGCTGGAAAGGACGCTTGGGAGCAATCGTGTCGATAGCCCTAGTAAGATCACAATTCCAAGTATTAACTAGGGCTTCCACAGGATCACTGGCGATACCAACCATAAGACCCTCCAGGGCTTTCTGGAATCCAATAGGTTCCATTAACCTTCGAGGGCGGACCATTCTAATAGGTCCACCACCTCTGCAGGGGCGGATAGCAGCCATTAGTCTAACCCTGACCAGGAAATGATCCGTCCATGACAAGGTGGCAACATTTATTATCTCCACCCACTGCTGTGCCTGCTCCGTACTGAAGACCGCATCGAGGGTATGACCTGCACAATGTGTTGGTCCAGAGGCTAATTGGAATAGGCCCATGTTTGTCATGGATGCCATGAACTCCCAAACTGCACCTGTCAAACTGGTCTCAAATGGGATATTGAAGTAGCTGTGCAAATACAGATGAAAGGCAAGGGTTTTTTTTAACCCCACAAGTCTCTGGTCTATGTCTTTTTCGTCATTAAAACGTTTTGAGAAACATTGTCCCTCTGCTTCAGCCCCCCACCTCACCTTTTGTTCCTTGTTATCTTCACAACAGGGATTCTGGCCATTTCTGCACTAGTCTCTTATAGTGCTGTTATTCCACTTTCAACATCCTATGGAATCCTGGGATTTGCAGTTTAGGGAGGGGTGTTTGAAGATCCCAGGATTCCATAGGATGTTGAAAGTGGAGTAATAGCACTATAACAGGCTAGTGCAGAAATGGCCTCTGTGATAAAATAGAAAGCATTTTGGAAATACCTGTAAGTTACTGTCACTTCCTATTTCAAAATAGGAAAAAATACTTTTTTTTTTTTTGTTTAAAATAAGCACAATAATGTTAGAGTTACAAAGCTCTGCAAGATCGGGTTTATAAAGCTGAGTCAGTTAATGGATGGGAAACGCTAGGGTAAACAAATGAAATTTTAATAAACATAGAAGGCTTATGACAACAAATTTCCTATATACTGCAGAAGGCAGGTCATCTCAAAGAGTGGGGATCACTGAAGAGAAGCTTTGAGTTCTGCTGCTAGCTCAAGCAAGACCTTCCGCTGAAGATGGTAGTAGGCCTGATAAGTCTGTGTGGTTACAGAGTTTTTAGTTTTTGGTGAAGTCCAGAGGGAACAACTGTGAATTAAACCTGATGATGTGCCAGGAAGTTGGGATAATGTCAAGATCCACAGTTGCCACTCTGTCCTTTCCTGGGATCTGATGTAGGGATAAACAGAACCTCGACATCCCTGCTGTGCTTGTTTTCTTGTTGCAGGGCATCATTGATCTGGCATGGAGAAGAGCATCATCAAACCAACAAAGAGCCTGGTTCTAAGGTACAGTCAGGTGATGTGGGAAAAATGGAGGTCACTTAGTTCAGAAACTTGGAGAAGACCTGTTTGAGACATGAGGGGGAGATGAGTTCTGCCTCAGTAAGGCCATTTCAGAGAGGCAACTGTAGAAGATTGCTCCCTGCAAATGTGCTGTATATATGCCAAGCTACTCTTTGGAACTCTGGAGATTCTCTCTTATCTATAGAAACAGGAAGACCACATGAAGTATCTTTTGGCATCCCCTCCCCTGCCATTTGTTACAGTGGCTTAACCTTCACATCCTGCATTTCATGGTGTGTTCCCCAGAGCACTTATAAATGCAATATGATGTTTTGCTACTCAGAAGAAAGGCCTGTTGATTACAGTGGAGCTTATTCTTATGTAAACATATGCAGGATTGTAGCTTTTCAATCAATATTCTTTCTGCTAGGTTTACTGTTGGCAGCTGTTCCTCTGCAAATTCTCTTCTCTCTGATCCTGGCTCACATAAAATTATCTCAAACTTTCATGTTCCACACCCTCTTCCCTGCTGAATGAGGAGGAATGTCTTTACTGTGTTGGTACTTATTTAGAGCCTGGAAGTTACATCACTGAAGATTGGCTAACTGATGTGGCAAGTAGAGTCTTTTGGCCACCCTTCCAAAATGCAACATAAGCTGTAGTTTGATGAATCATAGAATCATAGAGTGGAAGGAAGATGGGAAAGTCTCTCTTTCTCCTTCTCTTTCACTGGGCCCTCTCTGCATCTTGAAGGCCACATAATGATAAGAGCAACTATGGAGGCTCTTTTATGATGTAGAACTGGTAGGTCATAAAATGTAGACATTTTAATAAAAAGCAAGAATAGTAGATGGGTCATTTTTTTATAGTGGCTGGTATGGGTAGAATAGACAGAACTAACCAGAGTGTTGATGAGGTATGGATTTGTGTCATGTGAGCTTAGGCGTATTATGACAGAATCAGAGAGGGAAAAGGCTGTTCCTTTCTCCCCATTAGCCCAGATGGCCAAATGGGCAGGGCTGGGTAGCAGAATGAGGACTAGGGAAGCCCGACACATGCTTTGCAGTGACCCTGTCTGTCTCTGTTGCCAGTGCTTTGTTGTGCGTTCATTAGGCTGGGTGGAGATCCCCGAGGAAGACTTGGCTCCTGGCAAAAGTAGCATTGCAGTGAATAACTGCATCCAGCAACTTTCTCAGAACAAATGCGACACTTGGGACCCGGCTGACCGATGGGGTGAGGTGAGTGTTAAAGGTATCTGAGGATGCCATGGGAGGAAGATTTACTTATAACCTGATGCCTGTGTTCCATCATCAACTTCCAGCAGGAGTGAAGGTAATCCTTACACTCTGGGGCCTAGGGACTGCGTCACTTCCATTTTTCTCTCAGGTTCAACCCAAGCAGGCATTGATGAATGCCTTCATTCCTGCTTCCTTTGCACATATCCATTTTCTTTCTTGGCATCAGAGGAAGACGTCTTTTGGTACTGCTGGAGAGCTTAGACTATGACAGTTTCCACATAGACTGTTACAGTGCTATTATTCCACTTTCAACATCCTATGGAATCCTGGGGTTTGCAGTTTAACTGTTTAACTGTTTGCAGTTTAACTGCAAACCCCAGGTTTCCATAGGATGTTGAAAGTGGAATAATTGTACTATAACAGTCTAGTGTGGAAATGAGAAGTTGGTACGTACGTGAACGCTCATTCTGGGATGACAGGAGGAACAATCCACCACGCATGGGACTTGGTCCTCGCGCCAGCTGACGCAGGAGTCTTTCACGAGCTGTTGCCGTTAAACGTTTATAAGAAACGACTCCCTGTCCCTCTCTCTTCAGTTACTTTCCTAGCGTGACAGTTGTATGAAACTCCTATCCTCCAACCCAGTGGTGGGCGTGGATTGTTCCTCCTGTCATCCCAGAATGAGCGTTCACGTAAGTACCAACTTCTCATTCTCGGGCTGACAGGAGGACCAATCCACCACGCATGGGACTTGGTCCTCGCGCCAGCTGACGCAGGAGTCTTTCACGAGCTGTTGCCGTTAAACGTTTATAAGAAACGACTCCCTGTCCCTCTCTCTTCAGTTAATTTCTCTCCTGCGGAACAGTTAGACGCGTTTTAGTCCCTCTCTCAGGATAATTGGAGAAAGAGACAGAAAAAGAGAAAGCATTTAATTTCTAACAGTAGGAAAGAAAGAAGAAAGCAATAATGGCGGAGGAAGTGAACCGTAGCGCCACGGAGTTGGGCTCGGTCACTACGAAACACGGGTCCGTCCAGAAGACCGCCTCACTGCAGGCTTCGGACGAAGGAGCTGGAGGATCAATGCAGATAAGGGAGCATCGTATTTCGGAGGAAAAACGTGCTGCAGATCTCCAGCGAATTTTCCTCACATCTAGTGAGAGTGAGATGGACGAGACTAAGTTGGATAAAATGAAAAGACCCGTCGGAGTAAAAAACCCGCCAGGAAAGAACACCGAAAAGAAGGGTAAAAGCAAGGACTCGGTAAAAAAGGGTACAAAAGCCCACGCGGCTGCTAAGCAACTCACTTCAGAAGTGTCCGGCCGCCATCTTGGAAATACACACTCCAAGATGGCGTCGGAGGGTTCTGCCACACCTTCAGGCACGGCGGCAGCCATTTTGAGTGTGGCCGCGCCTGCGCAGAACACTTCAGAGAAAATTAAAGCGACAGCAGCAGAAATAGGCAGGGCTGTCACACCGCAGAGTCAGGAAAGCGGTGGAGCCGGCCAGACCGCATTAGCGGCTGACGGTGGGTCATGGAGCTTGGAGATGAGGCGATTCATTGAGGGATGGCTCATGAACGCGCCACAAAATAGAGCTGGCTCACAGCAGTTGCCAGAACAGGTACGCTGGGGGGAGCAGCACATAAACAGACCTGGTCTGACTGACTCCGTCCGTTCCGACATTCAGTTAATGATTAAGGAAACAGTGTCATCCCAAATTCATGAAGTTATGGGGCAGTATTTTCCAACACGTCCCACCTCTCCAAGGAGGTTGGTGGAGAGGGCGGAGTATACCCACCACAGCTCAACATTGCAAGAGGAGTCATGCCAAACTGCGGTGACTCAAAATTATAACTCATATGACATTCATAGGGATAAAGAGAATCACATCGAACGCAGTCAAAAGAAAAGAAGAATAGACTATGACTGTACTTCTCAGTCGGCCATAGGAGCAAAGAACAATTCTTCTAGAGGAAAGGGGGCAATACAAATGACACGGAACTATTCAACGGAGGAGCACACTACAGGGAGTGACCTAAATTATATGGATGAGGACATAGAGGAAGAAGAAGCAGACATAGAGGACTCAGAGAAAATGTTGTCTGAGGACGAGGAAGAGGAGCTGGATTCAAATAGAATGTTTGAACCAGAATCATTCAAAAGCCTACTTAAGAGGGTACTGCAGACTTTAGGTCTGCACAATGATAGGGCAGATAGAGACAGTGAAACAAAGTCCAGAGCCTTACCATCAGTGATAAGGAAGAAAGAGAATAGAAATGTAGAGTTCCCTCTGCCTGAACTTTTCAAAGAAATGATCATGGCAGAATGGAATACGCAGAGCAAAATCAGAAAGGGAGTAGCACAAACAAATAGGCTATATGCATTTAGGGAAGATGACGTTAAGTTGCTCAAGGTCCCTCCCGTGGACGGGCCCATTGGGGGTTTAGTGTCAGGTGCGATTATGCCCAAAGAGGGAGACACGCAGCTGAGGGAAATGGACGAGCGTAGAGCAGAGTCCTGCCTTCGTAAGGCGCATGAAGCAGCATCCAACATAATTAGAGCTTCCTCTGCAGCATCAATGGTGGCTAGAGCAGCGGTGCTTTGGTCTCAAGAGATTTTAGAGACTCAGGATTTCTCAGAGAGAGAGATAAGGAAGGCTGTGGAGCGGTTGCAGAAAGCCCTGAAATACATTGCAGATGCAGGACTGGATGCAACAGTGTATGCAGCAAAAAACGTAAACCTGGTGACGGTGGCAAGATGATCACTATGGCTTAGACATTGGGATGCGGATCAGAAGTCAAGAACGAATTTAGCTTTCGTCCCTTATCAGGGTGAACTACTATTTGGCCCTAAGGCTTTAGAGAACATCTTAGTTTGGCATGACTCCTCTTGCAGTGTTGAGCTGTGGTGGGTATACTCCGCCCTCTCCACCAACCTCCTTGGAGAGGTGGGACGTGCTGGAAAATACTGCCCCATAACTTCATGAATTTGGGATGACACTGTTTCCTTAATCATTAACTGAATGTCGGAACGGACGGAGTCAGTCAGACCAGGTCTGTTTATGTGCTGCTCCCCCCAGCGTACCTGTTCTGGCAACTGCTGTGAGCCAGCTCTATTTTGTGGCGCGTTCATGAGCCATCCCTCAATGAATCGCCTCATCTCCAAGCTCCATGACCCACCGTCAGCCGCTAATGCGGTCTGGCCGGCTCCACCGCTTTCCTGACTCTGCGGTGTGACAGCCCTGCCTATTTCTGCTGCTGTCGCTTTAATTTTCTCTGAAGTGTTCTGCGCAGGCGCGGCCACACTCAAAATGGCTGCCGCCGTGCCTGAAGGTGTGGCAGAACCCTCCGACGCCATCTTGGAGTGTGTATTTCCAAGATGGCGGTCGGACGCTTCTGAAGTGAGTTGCTTAGTAGCCGCGTGGGCTTTTGTACCCTTTTTTACCGAGTCCTTGCTTTTACCCTTCTTTTCGGTGTTCTTTCCTGGCGGGTTTTTTACTCCGACGGGTCTTTTCATTTTATCCAACTTAGTCTCGTCCATCTCACTCTCACTAGATGTGAGGAAAATTCGCTGGAGATCTGCAGCACGTTTTTCCTCCGAAATACGATGCTCCCTTATCTGCATTGATCCTCCAGCTCCTTCGTCCGAAGCCTGCAGTGAGGCGGTCTTCTGGACGGACCCGTGTTTCGTAGTGACCGAGCCCAACTCCGTGGCGCTACGGTTCACTTCCTCCGCCATTATTGCTTTCTTCTTTCTTTCCTACTGTTAGAAATTAAATGCTTTCTCTTTTTCTGTCTCTTTCTCCAATTATCCTGAGAGAGGGACTAAAACGCGTCTAACTGTTCCGCAGGAGAGAAATTAACTGAAGAGAGAGGGACAGGGAGTCGTTTCTTATAAACGTTTAACGGCAACAGCTCGTGAAAGACTCCTGCGTCAGCTGGCGCGAGGACCAAGTCCCATGCGTGGTGGATTGGTCCTCCTGTCAGCCCGAGAATGGCCTATATCTCTTAATATTTTTAAATTGCATTCTGCCATAAAAACAAGAAGTCAAATAAATGTGAAGTAAAAAGGGAGACTAGATAGTGATAGGCCAGTTTTCTTAGGTTTTGTTCATTTTCTGTTTATGGTATGTTTAAAACAAAGTTTGCATTCAGTTAAGTGTAGCATCCAGGACAGGTCTGCCATACTTTATAAAGCATCTCATTTTATGCAATATCTGCAATATGCAGCTAGTTCAGCTTTGATGAGCAAGAATGGGTCTTCTGTTGATGGATTGTTAGGCTGCATGCTTTTCCAATGCAGGAATATGACACATTTAGCATTATTAGTGATCGAGAAGGCATGACTGATCCATTTTTGCTGTCCTGAAATAAACTTCCATTGATTTGAGACATATGCAATGTAATTGTTAATTTTAGGCATATCTTGGACAGTGACTTTAGTCCAGCATGGATTAAAAACAAAACAGTAGAGCTACATCAGCTGTGGTAGCTTTTTACTGCGGATGGCCTCATTTCAGTCCCTCCCCATTATACTATAGATCTAGTTGGAAGAGGCATGTGCAAGTTTTTTTTTCATTCCCACAGCTAGGGCTCAGTTACAGTCCTTGAGTCTTCCCTTACAGGGCCAAAACATGGTCATGATCCTGAAGAAAGACACCATGAGCCTGGTGGATCCTTTGGACCACAGCCTCATCCACTGCCAGCCCATCATCAATATCCGTGTCTGGGGCGTGGGCTGCAACAATGGCAGGTGAGTAGCAGCCTTTGTCTGGGTGGGAAGAAGTGGGGTGCCTGGCTGCTGGAATTTAACTTCAAGGGCAGCTTCCCAATCCAGACATTGCACCAAATGTAGATGCTGAACCACAAGCATGGTGGAACGCAAAATTCTAACTTGAGAGACACCTGTAGTGCCATCTTCCTCTTCTCTTGGGGTTCCTCAACACCCTTCCTGCAAGGACCCTATTTCCTCTTATTAGAAACCATTATGACTCATCCCCAGAACCTCAGTGGACTTGTTTATTCGGGAATTCTGCATTAATCTGTCTTTCTTCTTTTCCTACATGCTGTGCTTGACCAAGGGACAGGTAAGGCCCCTTCCCTCCCTTCTTCAGCAAGGACAAGCACTTGGAGCCCTACGCTTGCTCACTGGGCTCTCCTCTCCTTGCAGGGATTTTGCTTTCGTTGCCAGTGACAAGGACACGTGTATGCTGAAGTGCCATGTCTTCCACTGCAATGTGCCTGCCAAGGCCATTGCCAAAGCCCTGCATGAAATGTGCTCCAAGGTACCCCTCCTGACTTGTGGCACAGTCCCTTTATGTGCATGCACACGTGAAGAATGAAGAGTGCCCAGTCCCTGTAGTGCAGCCTCAGAAGTTCTCAGCACCATTCTGTGAGGAGATAGCTCATGGAATTTTGTTGTGGTTGTCTGATAGCTGGAAATAAATCCTTTGTACCATGCATTCATCAGGCTTTTTTAGTACATGGATCTCATCAGAACTAAATTTCTAGTCATGGACCATTTCCGCACTAGACTGTTATAGTGCTATGATTCCATTTTCAACATCCAGACGGCCCCTCCCGAAACTGCAAACCCCAGGATTCCATAGGATGTTGAAAGTGGAATCATAGCGCTATAACAGTCTAGTGCGGAAATGGCTACTGCTGAGAAGGGTCAAAGCTACAAAGAAAATTGTAGTCCTATGCATGCTTATTTGGTTATTACACCCTGTTAAACTAAGTGGCACTTATTTCTGAGTAAACAGACTTAAAATCAGGCTACATTTATTAAAGCGACAGCCTTTCTTTTGAATACTTATTTTTGGCTATACTGTTGGGGATCAGAAGAATATCTGTACACTCTTTGTCATTAACTGATCATCTCCTGGATTACCATGTTGGAAGAGGTTCCTTCTTGAGATTTTCCAGCATCTGAACTTTAGATAGTAGCCCAATCTGTAATGTCTTTTCTTTTTGTCTTGTAGATCATGGCTGAGCGAGCAGTGGCAAGTAACAACCTCAGTCGGTCTGTTACCCTTGAGCCTCTCACTCCAGATGCCTTATCTCGGCAAGGTACCAGTTTTATATTTCCCTCTCCAGTGCAAGCATGCTCTCATCCTTTCCCCAGGAAATTATTTCTGAGTTCTGATGTAAAGAATCACCTCTGTATTTTCAGAAATAAACTGTGCATTAAGTATTTTTTTAAAAGTCAAATAGCTACATTTATTGCAACTTCATGCAGATTTTCCTGCCTCCTGCTGAGTTAAACAGAAAATACAAAGAGCAATTCCACTGGGGTGAAGGGGGGGACCTCTCAAGGCTACATTTATTAGAGACCCTCTCATTCAAATAGGGACAGAGCATCCCTTTTAAGTTTTTCTGTTTTTACAGTCCATGGATTGTAATAAATCTGGAGGATGACACTTTGTCCATCCAAAATGGATGAAAGCTCACTTTGACAATCATTCAGGAAGTGGGTAGGAACTCCAAGGGTAAGAGAGCATTGAGTGGCAGAGTACTCACTGCCAACCACTTGCATCACCAGAAAAGCACCAGAGTCCTCATTACCAGGTAGAAACATCCATGTTTTTGGCCATCTGTGAAAGGAAGTTTCATTGCCAACTATGCTCACTTTCAAACATGGGGGAGGAACTAGCATGGTCTTGCTTGTTCTCCTGATTGATATGGCCTTTGATGCAGAGTTTTCTATGTCCTACAGAACATATGCATCTCACTGCTCAGTTTGTTTGTTTCCCCTGATGAAAAATGTGGTGATGTTGTAATCTTTAGCCTGAACTCTGTGGAACTTTTGGGTCAGGCTGAAAGGTGACTAGCTCTCTCCAGCTGCCATGTTTCAGAACCTTCTCTTCTCTAATAACCTGGAATTTATTGGCTGAGCAATAGCATGAAGAGGCTGTGCTCACTATCCTTTGCTCCTGGCAGTTGACATTCTGGATGCCGTGAGAGGGTCGGTCCAGAAGTATGAAGCTTTGTATATTGGCAGCTTACCAGTGATGAAACCCATGGGTAGGTAGCTCTCACTGAATTCGGCAACCTGTGTTTGTGTATGATGGGATGCTCTGTGCTCAGTAGGGGAGGTTAACAGATGTGGGGTGCCTGGTTTTTATGGTTAACGGGAATCTGAGAAAAAAGAGGCATAATCTCTGCACAAAGGAGTATACCTCTTTTGGGGTCTTGCAGGACTGCCTTGTTTTCCTTCGGCACACTCTTTCCAGTGAAATCAGCCCTGCCATCTTTGCCAAGGAACTGTGAGGCTTCTTTCTCATAGTTCAGTCTGTGTGCTCCATTATTATTGTTGTATGAAGATAAAGGTTTCATGCTGTGCAGCTCCTTAAAGGCCATTTCAGGCAAGGAGTTGGAAACTCTAGGAGTGCAGGCATGTTTGAAGCATCTCAATATCGTCTTTTGACAAGGGTGGGACGGATATTGTCTTGAATATGGCTATTGTTTGCCTGAACATGCCTGATGGGATCTTTTGCCACTCTTCTGCCTAACTCCACATGACACCTCATTATTCTCTTGATCTACTTGTTCCTGGAGCTGGTCTTTTTCACTGGTAAAGGTAACTTGGCCATTTCTATAGTACAAAGCCTGGATCTTGAGAGACCCACTTCTCCAGCTCACTTGTGACTTGCCACATCATTTCTTTCTTGTCTCACAACTTCAGGGATGGACATACTAAACAATGCTATTGAAGACCTGATGAGCAGCCATGAGCGTGAGCAGTGGACTCCATCAGTCCTAAGTATTTCAGACTCTGTGATGCAAGCAGACCAGACTGAGGTAAGATTACTTACTTGTAATGCTAGTAGATACCAGCAACTTCTTCCTTTCACCAAGTGTCTAAGTGTTGTCCTCTTGTCTGGCGTACCACATGTGCTCTGTGGCCTGCCTTATTTGGATCTGCAGAGACATGGAGCTAATTCAAAGTGAGAGATACTTGTGGGAGTTTGGCTTGTAGGGCCAGGCTGTGAATGCCAAGATCTGGAGATTGCCACATGCTTTGGCACTCTGTAGCTAGAGGTTTTCTTAGATCTGCACTTGCAGACTAGAAAACCAGTGATGTTGGAGACAAGTTTTCTCTTTCTAATTCACCTCCCAGCTAAAAATATTCAGGGATCCAACCTTGTTCCACAATCTGCTGGGCTCATATGCATGTACAAACACTCCTTGTCACAGTCAAAAAGTATTTGATCATCATCTGCTACTCTAGATACTGCTGACTAACTTCATCTTCTTTTAATTTGGTAAATCATGGCCTGACCATCTGGTTACTGTGTCAGTTTGGCTAAGTGGGGAGGAGTACAGCCATGTATTCTGCCTTGAGGTCATTGAAGGAAAGGTAGCATGTAAGTGAAGCAACAAATAAACATTAATGAATAAATACACATTATTGTAATTGCAGTATAATCATGATAGACAAATGACAGAATGGAATGCAATGAAATTTAAGGTTTTTAAGTTATCTTAGTTTCAGAGGGAGAGAAGAAAGGTTGCGGATACCTCAGTGTGTAATCGTGGCTAAACTATGCCCTCACAGTGCAAGGCTATCAAAGTTTACTCAGGACCATTGTGTTCAGGGAAGCTTACTTTCAAGAAAATATGTAAAGGAGTACAACCTTCCAATGAGTGTCTGTTTAGGGTTACTCAGGAGTAGTTCTGTGCCTGCATCTGGCTCACACTACTAGTTAATAGAATTGGATTTCCATGCATCAAATTTGGAGCTTCAGCCTTAGTTCTGTGTTAGCCACTTGCCATGGATTTGCATGATTTAGCCAAAGGTAATCGCTTCTAAGTCCCAGTGATTCCACTGAGAGAGATTAATGCAGCTGCTTAATTCTCCTAAAAATATTAATGGGGACTTTAATTTTAGAGTGCTTTGAAACCAATGGATTTAGAGTGCTTAAGAGAGCATAGAAGAGGGAGCAGAGGCTGTGAATGGTGAAAGAGTGGCTCTCCAGCTTTTTGATGTTGTTTTCATATATGGGGGGGATGGAGGAGTCCCCTCCCAAAAAAACCCAAGCACATACACAAAGACAGAGGGAAACATAAGCACAGCAGGCTGGAAACATAAGCACAGCACCTCTTCACACACCAGCACAAGGAACAGGGAGATACACAAAGATAAAGAGGTGTATCTAGGGTGGGGCAACCGGGACACATGCCCCAGGTGCCAGTGCAAGGGGAGGCGCTAAAAAGTTGAAACTCCCTACTCTCTCGCTTGGTCCTGGTCCGTTGCCACACCCCCCACACACCCCTACTGAGGTCCATTCTGGCTCAGTATGGTGGTGGCAGCAGCAGCCCTCCCAGCTGCCCCTGCTCTTCTGTCTCCTTTGGCCACTATATCAGATTCATTAGAATGTCCAAAGACTCAATAGCTCAAGCTGGGTATTTCATTTGAAGGACAAACTGTTTTCTTTAAAAAACAAACAAACCCACAAGTCTGCAATTCTGGGATGTAGAAGAACCTACTTATTGGGAATACACAAAGAATAGTACCTGGGGCTGAAGTGAAGTGAAATGCAAGAGCAGTGCTGGTCTGGATGCATATTAAATCTAATTGGATTCTCTATTGTTTGCTTTGAGGAGTTGGTGAAGGAGGAGGAGAGAAAGGAGGAAGAGGAGGACACATGCATCTGGCAATGCCAAGTCCGCTATGTGACTTTTATTGGGATTGGGAAAGATGCCCACACATTTGCCCTCATCACTGACATGGGGCAGCAGTGTTTCCAGTGCACAGCATTTTGGTGTGAACCAGATGCTGGCATCATATCAGAAGCAGTTCAGGCTGCGTGCATGGTAAGTGTTGAGGCGCTGACTGAGTTCCAAGCAGGATTTCAGAAGATACTTTGTCTTCTATTTACCCCAGACTTGTTCTTCATCTGATACAGAACTATTCCTGTATGAAGCCTCTTAGACATATAATTTTGAATTCCAGAATGGTACTGGTTCCATTTCTCATTGAACAAGCAAAGTCATAGCCCCCAGTAATTTCAAAATGCCTGATTATCATCTGTGTACTTTACTCACTGAAGATATGAGTGCGTATGTGGTTAAATACATTGACCTGATTTTGACAAGGGTACAGGACATGCTGAAAAGGCTTAACCAGGAAAGACTGAGAGAAAAAGACTGTTTGCAGCAGTTGCACTTCATGTTAAGATGTCCTGGATCTGGTATAGACAGTTCACCCCACATCTTCTGTGTGGTATCTGAGAAGCTTTAGCCTTGTTAAGGGAAGGAACAATTTTAAGTATCTTTCTTCCTAAGAATGCCAGGCCTCTAAACACAACTGGCAAGTTTCTGTAAATGTCACTGCCTGTATGCTACAAATTTAACATTGTTTGCTAATTATTTCTTTGACAGGTTCAGTATCACAAATGCTTAGTGGCTTCAACAGCACGAATGAGACCAAAAATTGGCTCACGCTCCATCCTGAAAATGAAAAGAACTGTGTCAGTAGACTCAACAGGGGGCCCTTTTCCTGTCACAGGGCACTCTCTGCAGAAGAATGGCAATGGGGGCTCTACACGCAAGCGGGGGGTGTTCTCTTTCTTTGAGGCATTCCGCCAAAAACATTCCATGCTGCAGACACCTTAGGACACAAGAGACAGCATGGTGGACATGGTGGGCCCCACACGATACTTAACCGCAGCCTTCTTCTGATGTCCAGGCTCAGAATGTAAATAGTCCAGTTTGTCTGTTGCTTCTTTCATTGAAGCTAAAAGAGCCAACAGATGCAAGCAAGACTAACCCTTGGGGGAGGGTCCTGGCTGATCCTGGACATGCTATGCATATTTCTTCTAGTCTTTTGCTATATAGATGTTATGAAGAAAAGGAAAGGTTGCTTTGGGGGAGATGAATGCTGCACGTCAATGTTTGAGACTGACCCTTGGCATGTGGAGCAGACAGCATCAAATGCACCACATAGGCTTAAAACCTTACTCCTTGGCCCCGTGAGGTTTGTGGAACACAGCAGAACAGGCATGACAGCTTCTTGAAGCAGTAGTTGCACTTGATTTTATGTAGTTAAAGCTGTGGATATCTCCAGTCTTCTGTCCCCAGCTATAGCATGAATGCTTGGCATATGAAACCCAACTGCAGAGCCAGTGGAAAGAAGTAATCTTTGCAACTCTAAGCAGGCACCTGTCTTGGCCTGTGGCAGCAAATACATGCTTGTGGACCTCTGGGATTACCAGTCATAAATAAGACAAGCATTCCCCTTAAGAAATGAAAAATAATCTACATACTATTGGTCCTTGCACTGAGGCACAGACACCTTCCCATATTTTTCACGAGGGACTATACTCCCTCTTCACAATATAGACAAGAATAGCAGAGCCCTGCCTTCCACATGACATTTTTGTGTTGTGTGTATTGGCAAAGGCTGTACCAATCATCTAGCTTCTGAATATGTTTGAGTGATACATGGCCAGGAGTACTCTAATCAGATGTTGCCAACCACTCAGACACTGGGAAGCAACTCTTCTGAAATAAGCCAGTGACTGTAATTAAGCAGAGAGTAAGCAGATGATGTACATATTACCAGTGTTCACTAGCAAAATGTCTGTAACAATGTGTGCTGCACCAGCACTCATGATTGTCTTTGTAACAACACCAGCATGCCTAGCCTGGCACTTGGATTGGGACCCATCCATCCAGACCACCACCATGTGCCCAGTGCTGGTGAGCAGCTCTAACGGGTACAAGTGATTCACAGTTGGGAGAAGAGAAGTAGAATATGAAGAATGTAAGTGTTTTGTGTGGATTCCTTTAATTTTTTTAAGAAAAGTATATAAATAATGTTTATTCAACATTGGTGAAATGGCTTACAGAGTTCCACTTTATCTGTGTTAGAAATGGGTGCCGGAGACTGGTGAGAGGGAGGGTAGATCTCCAAATACATTCCCTTTGCAGTTTTGAGCCTAGTGTAACTCATTTACAATTGGCCCTAGATTAAGATAGACTCAAGTCTACCTCAGTGATACTTTATATCTGATCATTTGTGCAAATAAATTACTAAAATAGAAGAAAGCTAAATTTGCTTTCTAATTTGACTTTCATTTCCTTTAGGAAAAAAAAACAGCTCTGGAATGAGTTGCTCATATCCATGTGAAAATGAATTACTTCATTTATTATTTTTGGGATGCTATATGAATGTCTAAATTAGGACTCAAACTGAAATGTCCCCACACAGCTACAAACAACACAGTCCCAGAGCAGCTCTGTGCTTACTTGAAAGTGAGTCCCACTGAATTAAAGGAGGGCAAATGTTGTGTTGTGCGTAGCAGGTGAGAGAGACATGAATCCAAATCCTTGCTTGGCTATGATGCTCATGGGTCATTTCTGCACTAGCCTATTATAGTACTATTATTCCACTTTCAACATCCTATGGAATTCTGGGGTTTACAGTTTAGGGAGTGGCCTTTGGGGCCCCAGGATTCCATAGGATGTTGAAAGTGGAATAATAGCACTAGAACAGTTTAGTGCAGAAATGGCCATGGAGTGGCCTTAAACCTCTTGCTGCCTCTCTGCACAACCAACCTCATAGGGTTGGGCTATATTGCTCTCAGGCATAGTGGACTAACTAGGCCCTGTTCTCTTAAGCACACCCCAGGTTCCCTCTGCCTCTCATCCTTTCCAGCAAAATGTGTTCAGGCCTGAGTTAGGAGCCATAATTACTGTGCAGAACCTGAATTCTTAATAGTGAAGGTTCAACAGGTAACATATCATCTGACATCCTGTCCACGAATTAGGATGGTGTTAAGTCTGATTCGTGCCACTGCATTTCACTTTTACGGCTATTGCACTAGTCCAACCACACTCTGACCAATTCTAAGCAGTGCAGCCCCACCCAAGGTGATCATTCCTATGTTGTCAAAGAGCAAGTGGAAGCGGGGGGACATGTCCAAATCTTTTCCTGTGGTTTGGTCATTCTACAGGCTACTGGAAAAGAGCTGGACATGTCCACGCTCACCTTCCCATTTTCTGACAAGATCAAAATGGCTGTGCTGGGGCATTCACATTGCTTAAAAGTTTTGGGGATTAGCATTGGGAACTACATCTCCCGAAGGAGGATCTGAGCCATACTGTTCAACACAAGATGGGTTTTCAGGTAGGCCAGTGCAAGAAATGTGCCATGGATTTTGAAAACAAAAATATTACACTGATGGAAGAAATTCTGCAGAGCACTACTCAACAGCTCCAAAAGGAAGGAGTCAGGCTGGCATGAACTTCAAAAGCTGCAAGAGACGCTTGGCTCCAGTGCTCTTGGTGGCAGCTAGACAGATGGAGACATCAGTGGAATAACAAGTGCCACCCAACAAGCTTCAAACATGCACAGCCAGTGGTGTAATTCAAAATAATAATTAGTGAGTTTTCTTTTGCCAAAATGTGTATGTTATTTCCAACTGCTGTATAATTCTTCGGTAGATAAATGTGTGTGGATGTGTGCTTGTTTGCAGCAAAGGGAACGGGAGGGAACAGGGCCGCGAGCTCTCCAAGTAACCCACCCTTTGTCCTCCCCTCATTGATGTTCTTTTCTGCTTGTCTTTCCTTTCCTGCTTGCCTTTCCTTCCCCAACAGGCCCTGCCTGGGATCCTTTCCCCTCTTCCTTTCTCTGGCTGGACCTGCACTATAGCAGAGCCAGGGCTTGTAGGGAAACCTTTTAGTTTTCTGCTACTGCTGCCAGAGAGGGCAGCTGGAAAGGAATCAAAGTTTGTGCCAAGTCAGAGAAGAGGGTGCCATGAAACTTTTGGGTTTCTATCCCCACAACAAATGGTTCAGTGAACCCAACAAGTTTTAACAACTAGTTTGGGTTAACTGGTGGGAGCCAGCTGAATGACATCACTATACACAGCTCCTGCAGATTCTTTTACCCGGTGAGCGCATCCATTTGAGGGTCTATTCTGGTGAACAGCCTGCTGGTGCTTCTTAAAGAGACCATACATGTTAACATATCGGCTGCGACTGCATACTTTCCAGTGAGTGGTGAGGTAGGTTGTACCCTAACACGTGGGAGACTTTGAGGTCCACCCGCAATGCCAGTGTCTCCTTAGAATTTCGGGAATTACGGCTGAAAGGAGACCTGTGAGAGGAGGTAACAGCAAGATCTTTTCATGTGTGTATACCAGTACTAACTGTAGAGAGGATTCCAGTTAAAAGTTAAAGTATTTTATTTGGATTTAGCAAACACACAAGAAATCAGACATTCTCAAGAACCACACAAGGCTATTGGAAAGTGGGGCATGAAAGGCTGGACAGAGATCAGGGGTGAAGAGAGTGATAAGTGACCAGTCCTAATGCAGAAGGTCAAAGCAGAGGGGGCTCAGAGAGCATCTGAGGGTAGCACAGAAATCTGGGGCACCAAGTGGAACATAATATGCCCAACGTACTAGAGTTTGTTAAGGCCAGAGCTGGGGTTTTTACACACCATTTCCCACCCTGAAGGAGGGTGCATAGGCAAAGCAATAATGGCTTTCTCACAGGGTTGATAAAGGAATCTGAAATGGGCTGACTGTCTTTAGATGACAAAACATTGACGGGAGTCATGATAATCTCTTAATTACTAGTTGGATGGGGGTCTAGGAAAAATTTCCATAGGGCAACATCTCAGGATTGTCTCTGATTGTTTTATCTGGGCAGTTTCGCCTTCTATTGTTCTCAGAAGTGCTTGTAGCCTGCAGTCTTGAAAGGATTATCACAAGCCTATTAGCATTGGGCTTTCCTGCTTAATCCTCTCTGAACCTATGACCTGACCATGTCTAAGGTCATCCTGACCTGGCAACACGCTTCCAGCCAGCACTCTTTCAAACATGTGTTTCAGCCATAAATATGTCCAACTATGAAAACAGTACATCCTACAGAGTATGGTGTGATAACAGGGTCCTACACCGTTCAAAGCTGGAAGTGTGATGAGTTGCAAGTGATGGTAGGTCCTTGGGTTCTCCTATGGGTATGACTATACAGCACATGTGAGAGCAAGGAACTGGGGTAGATGGAAAGAGATGACAGAAGCGGTATTTGCAGCACTAGAATGAAGTAGGTGGTCTGCAATCTTCACTGCAGATTCCCTAGTGTGCACTGGTCCAAAGAGGATAGATATCTTACAGAACATTGTGTTATGAAAATACCCTCACAGATTGGTCACACTACTTGAGACCTACTGCAGGTAGCACAAGGAAAAATACCTCCGCACCGAGAAAACATTTATGGAAATTTCAATTAAGAAGTAAAGACCCAACTGAGACCACTGATTTGCATATAATGATGGTATTCTTGTAGATAATATTCACATGAAATTGAACTCAAAAGTCAGACAAAGAAATTCTAGTAAGTAATAAATTATTAATTCTAGTATTACGGCATCTAGAGTTCACAAAGCATTCAAATCACACATGGCAGCACATACTAGGCCTTTAGAATCAGTGTAATAGGATTCCACCTGGATGTACAGTGGCCCCTCGATTTTCTCGAGTTTGGGGTGCAGAGCCCTTGTGAAAGTAAAAAAAACTGTGAATAACTCTACCCAGTGAGCACTCTCCCTCCTATTCCCCTCCCCCATTTACTCGCATTTTGCCCATGTGCGCTGCCTTCCAGGCACCCGGGCAATAAGCAAGTGAAAGGGAGGGGGTGGCAGCTGCGCTCATGTGCGCTTCCTCCCATTCACTTGTATTTTGTCTGGGCCCACCGCCTGCCAGGTGATAGGCAAGCAAAAGGGAGGGGTTAGGGACATGACTTGAGAAGGCACAGGCACAGGGCTGCCCCTGCTATTTGCTTGCCTTTTGCCAAGGCCCATGAAAGGAAGACACACATGCCTGAGCAAAAGGTAAGAGAATGGGAGAGGGAGAATGTGAGGAGCCAAGTGGGCACTTTATGAATAACTGTGTTTGCAAAGGTCAAACCTGTGAATGTGGAGGGAGGACTGTACTTTTTATAGCTACAACCACCGTTTTCTGTAATAGTTGACAGTTTCCATTTAAGTTGAAGGACAGCTCTAGGTACAATCCTGGGACTTTGCCTTAGCAGCAACTACTTTGAGTATGACAGTGACAATGGGCAGGTTTCCCTGGAGTGCAATACAGCGGAGGAGATGATTTACCCTCTGATAAGAGATTGGACGCTTGCTGGGTTTCCCATGTCATCTCTCTCCTAGGTTCTGGGTCCAGGGCGAGGCTCCTCATATGGGTCACCAATCTGGTAGTGACAATGGACAGGTTCCCCTGGAGCGCCATAGCCAACAGTTACACACCAGCAGGAGATTCAAAATAATAATAATAATAATAATAATAATAATAATAATAATAATGTATTCAACTGAAGCTGAATCCAAGAGACGTCCAGGGGAATCCCAAACTGGACGTGCCAGAACAAAGAAAGGCATACACATTTATACTTCCCATAAGAAAAGGAATTAGCATACTACGTTACCTCACCTCCTACATAAGGCCTGGTGGACTTCAGGTGCCAGGGCTTGCTCTTTGGCCCTGTCATGTAGTAACCCCCTTCAATATATCAGTCACTTAGCACCTACCTGTTGTTTATTCAAAGTGGGGCCTGCTTACATTCTTGTACTCTGGGAGGCTGGCACTGCAGTCCTCTTTGTTATCTGTAATATACATTCCATTTTCCATGTCTCTATGTCTCCCAGGTCAAGCTGTTGCCTCTTCAAGGTGAGATACTAATTTCCAGGTTCCTTTGTTAACAACGAAGCAGGCTAGTAACTCAAAGACCACTGGGGGAAACTATGCAGAGGCCTTGTCTTCTTTTATATTTTTTCCATGCAACTCTAAGTTCCATCATTCTCAGGCTTCCAGGCAGGTAGATGACTACTTCATCATAACTGGTGAATCAGCTCAAGCTGTTAAAAGCCACTCTTAGCTCCTCTCAGCACTCTAAGTCTTGGATCAAGGAATATTTTGAGGCAATATTGCTTCTATGTTAGGAGAAATGCAACTCCACTTAGGACAAGTTGCACACTCAGTTTCCAAACAGCCACTTACCCAACAGGCCTCCATCTTGTCTGAGTTCAGATCCTGTACAGACACAACTTGTCTTGAGGGGGAGAGTCCCCGGATCATGATGATATGCCATGTCTGGTAGCTGAAGAGATATCTGGGGATCCAGGGGCATGTGCATTTCAAGTCCTTATCCAGCTGATTGCTTGAATTCTGTTTTGAAATTTAGTGCAAGTACAGTCATCTTTCCACATTTGCTAGGGTTAGGGGCCCAAGACCCCCATGAAAGTGAAAAAAAAATACTATATATCCCAAACCGTATTTAACACACACACACAAAAGTAGGATCACCATATTCAACCCACCCTGGATTCCTTTGAGGGTTCCTTCACGAGGCAGAAGTGGGGGGCTGGTGGGGCTTCCTGCCACCTCCATTGCTGCCCCATAGCATTTTTAATAGGGACTTATGAGCCTCCTTTGCAGTTTCTCAGTCTCACAAGGCTAGCAGTCCCTATGAAAAACGGCACAGGGAAGCAGAACGGGTGACAGCAAAGAATCCATGAATAATCAAATCCGCAAAAGTGAAACCTGCAAAGGTGGAGGGCTGACCCTAAAGAGTTCAGAATATGGAATGAGGAACAATCAATAATTTTATTACGGGCTAGACCAGCATGGAGGAACAACTTCAGCAAACACACACCCATAACCAAGGATTTCCTGCTCCGGTAAATGAGACTTCGCTGTAAAGTGTTTAGCCCTGGCGCTTTAAAAGAAAGGCAGAAAAAAAGGTCGATTCGGGGGTGGCCAGTCCCAAATTGAGTCCGGCCGTTTCCTCGTCTGTGAACCCTCCCCCTTCCAAAACGAGGCCCTGCGAAGGAGCTGCAAAACCACACCGCGTCAGGCTTCGAATCCGCTCCTCATCCTGCCCCAGCCAGCGAGAGCCTGGAAAGAGCGAAGCGTTGCTTTGAAACGCCCATTCGGGTAACGACGGGTGCGACGCAGGGCTTGATCCGGGAGGCGCAGGCCAGGGGCCGATCCGCACCGGGCGAAGAGACCCCTCCCATCCAAGCGCGAACGCCAGCTTTCCCGCGAGGGCGTCCTCGGGATTTCGCTCGGACTCCGTTCCATCTGTTCCTCCTGGAGCTGGCGTGGGAGCGGGGTTCTGTCCCTCCCGCCAGCCAGATGGGATCGGGCCGCGATTTTCACGCGACGTGGGAGCTGCGGTCCCACGTCAGCCCGACGGCCACGTTTGCTGGACTGCAGTCCCGGCCCCTCCCGAAGCTGCAAACCCCAGGATTCCGTAGGATGTTGCAAGTGGAATAATAGCGCTGTAACAGTCTAGTGCGGAAAGGGCCTCCTCTCCTCTCTTCCCTTTCTACTGTTTCACTGATGCTTCTGTTTGATAGTTTTCTTACAGTGGCTTTTATCACGTTGTGTCCAATGCTCCTTTACTGAGAAAAATGTGGACAAGAGCAAAGTAAGAGGAAAATGAAAAATTGCTTCTACTGCCTTCATTCCCTTCTCACAGAAGTCTGTAAACCTGTGTGGTGGGCCATTTGCGCATTAGAGTGTTATAGCGCTATGATTCCACTTTCAACATCCTATGGAATCCTGGGGTTTGCAGTTTCCGGAGGGGCCCGCCGGAAACGGCCTCAAATTCTCAGCTGCCCCGTACATTCCGCAGGCACGCCACCGCAGGACTACTGAGCGTTGCCCTTTCGTTTGTCTCGTAAAAGCCACTTTACAGAGACTGTCCTTCACAGCGCCTCACAGGACTTCCCAAAAGCAACAACGACGTACTCAGTAGCGGGCGCAGACCCGGTTTACCCGTTGCCAAACTCTTGGGCTTCCTGCTGACTAAGAAGGCCTCTAGGATTTAGCCCGTTGCGAGGGAAGGGGAAGGGGGTGTGTGTGTGTGAGACAGGGAGGGAGGGAGGGACCATTTCCCTCAGCGGCCATCAGGCCTCGCAGTGACAGCGCATCCGGGCCCCGCCCAGCTCCGAGGACGTCTCGGCCGGCTCGCCACGTCACGCCGGTCGGCGCAGCCGCAGCGGCTCCGGGGGACAGCGGCGCTTCCCTCGCACGCATGCGCACAAACCCGCCCAGCTGCGGAAGGGGAGGTGGCGCGGCCATGGCGGAGCTCTACGTCAAACCAGGTAAGCCGCCGCTGAGAGGAGCCTCCTGTTCTTGCAGGGAGGCGCCGAAGGAGCGGCGGCTGCTGACGGGCGACGGCCTTCCGTGTCTTTTTCAGGGAACCAGCAGCGTGGCTGGAATGACCCCCCTCAGTTCTCGTACGGGCTGCAGCAGCAGCAGCAGCAGCAGCTTCAGGCTCGGCGGGGCGGGGCGGCGGCGGCGGCGGCGGCGAAGCGGGGGCCCCTCACACGACGCGCGGTGGCCGCTGCGGCCGCCTCGGGAACAGCGAGGGAAGCGTCGGAGGCAGCAGCGCCGGAGATGAGGGCGGCGGCGGCGGCGGCGGCGGCGGCGGCACGGCCGCCTCTTCTTCCTGGCCCAGGTCGGGAGCTGTTCAGGAAGGGCTCCCCCGCGGCCCCTTCCGTGCACCAACGCACGGGGCTCCTCCTTGGAAGGCCGGGCGGGCGGGGGGTTGCTCACGTTTATCGGTGCGTGTGGTGTTTTTTGTGCCTGGAGGAGGCAGGTTACATTTCCTCTCTTCCCTCCGTGGGTTCTTCTGGCCCCAAAGCACGTAGCTTGGGTTAGCACCGCCAGGATCGCCTTGGGCTGGTGGCCTTCAAGTCCCCCTCTCATATCCTGAACAGAAAGCGGTTTTTAATGGTGGACTTGGAGCGGGGAGGGGGGAAGCCTTTCCTGTACAATTTCAATTGCGAAGTGCTTACCCAGCCTTATTTTTATAGTATTCCGCAGCTGCGGTGACTAACATACTCAGAAGATCTGTCTAGTTGTGGTTTGAATGGCACATAACTGTTTGTGGCACTTAATTATTTGTGCCATTATCTGGCAGTCCACACCATTTCTACTAAGGGGTGGTTCTTCCAGCTTTAAGTATACTTTATTTGTCTGGTTTTCATTTTGAGGTCCAAGCTTGGATTTTTTGTACTTTTTCACTAAAGTGGGTATATGCTGAATTATCCTTTTCTCCTGACATGATTTATGCCTACCTTCTTAGCTGGGCTGCCAGCCTCCCCCCAGCGCCCTGTGGGCCTGCCTCCTACTCCAGGTCTGCCAGGCCCTTCTCTGAGGGCAGATGCCACAAAACTACTTGTCTCAGAGGCTGAAGAAGACTGTGGTGTGGAAGATGTTCTTTCCCCTTTGAATGAGGCTCTGGATAACTGCAGGAAAACTGTGCGGGTGAGAGGAGCTGCAGGCCTTTCTCCTGGTTTACCCATTTTTCTGGAGTAAAGAAAGTTCATGGGTTTCAGTAGCAGCACATGCGGCCTCCTGCACTGTGTTCAATTAGCCAAAGCAGCCTTTCCTAACTTGGTGCCTTTCAGACGGTGGATGCACTCCAGTGTGCCTGGAAGGCATCAGGTTGGAAAAGGCTGAGCTAGGCTGTGTTCTTGGCCTGCTGAGACATACTGGCAGCTGCCCATAGGCCACAAATTGGCTGCTGTGTGAACAGAATTCATCTTGGCTCTTCTTATCACTGAGAAGCCTCCCTTTCTGTGTAAAGTTGAAGGCTTTTACAGCCGGAATCCATGGGTTGTTCTAGGTGTTTCAGGCTATGAAACCATGTTCTAGTAGAATTTGCTCCTGACATTTCGCCTGCATCAGTGGCTGGCATCTTCAGAGGATCTGGAGACATAGAGGTGAAATGGAGTATATATACTTGTGTGATCCCTGGCTGGGAGGGATTTGCAAATTTTTACGTGGAACACTGTGAAAAGCAAGCCCTGGAAACAGCACCAAAAAAGCCCACTATATGATTGTTATGTGGATGACACTTTCACCATTTGGAGCTACAGAGAAGAACTGACCGTGCTTCTGGACCATCTGAACAACATCCACCTGAACATCCACTTTACTATGGACAAAGAAAATGAAGGAAGGCTACCATTTCTGGATGTCCTAGTCATCTGCAAACCTAATCAACAGTTGGGCCACACAGTTTACAGAAAACCTACACACACTGACAGATACCTATACAAGAACTCCAACCATGACCCAGGCCAAAAAAGGAGCGCAATAAAAACTCTGGTAGACGGTGCAAAAAGAATCTATGAACCCCACCTCCTGAAAGATGAACTGAATAATCTAAACTGGGCTCTAAAAGGCAACGGTTACTCCAGTTTGGACATCAGAAGATCCTCAAGACCCAGAAAAACCCCCACATGTGTTTTTATCATACATCAAAGGAGTCACTGACCAAATAGGGAAACTGATGAAGAAACACAACCTTCAAACAATCTACAGACCGACCAAGAAAATTCAACATATGCTACATTCAGCAAAGGACAAGAGGGATCCTCTAACTTCTGCAGGAGTTTACCGCATGCATTGCAGCTGTGGACAGGTCTTCCTAGGGACTACAAAACGCAGCGTCCAAACATGAAACAACACAAAAGACACTGCAGACTGATCCATCCAGAAAAATCAGCAGTAGCAGAACATGTTATAAACCAACCTGAACACAGAATGCTTTTTGAAAGCACAGAAATTCTGGACCATTTGGACAACTACTATGTCAGACTACACAGAGAGGCCATTGAAATCCATAAACACCTGAACAATTTTAACAGGAAGGAAGAAACTCGGAAAGTAAGCAAAAGTTGGCTACCAGTACTGAAAAGCACTAAAATCAAGACTCAAAAATATGCCAGTGAACACCACTCAGACTCTGGAGGTCCCTCTACAGGGAACAATACAATGGGTTGCTAATGAGTACTTAAATGCACACAACTGTTATGCATATCCCCTGACTAGCAACGCAACCCTGGGGGCTAGTCCACTAAACAATGGGCTATCTCACAGGCCAGCTGCATCATTAATGCAAATCCCTCCCACCCGGGGATCACACAAGTATATATACTCCATTCCACTTCCATGTCTCCAGATCCTCTGAAGATGCCAGCCACAGATGCAGGCGAAATGTCAGGAGCAAATACTACTAGAACACGGCCTCATGGCCTGAAAAACCCACAACAATCCAAGCCTCCCTTTCTGTTGAGTGTCACATCCCTTGGGGATATTTTGTTGAAGGGTGCATGGTGACAGGCATCACATGAGTGGTTGGCAGGGCCATCTCATTTCAAACTGAGGTTGCCCCATAGCAGAATTCTACTCTAGCTTGCGCTGTTAAATGGGGGAGGGGGGCTGTTATCAGTTGCTGTAGTATCATCTGGACCATAGCAAACTAAGCCTCACCATCATCCCCCAGGATACCTCTGGACCCTTGTGGCCCCTCAGGCATTATCAGGTGAAATGGCAGGTGAGTAAGGCAGACTAGTCATGGAGAGGGTAAGTCAGGGAGGAAATGGAATAGCATTTGGAATAGCATTCTTTACTTAATGGCTTTGTACAAAGGCCCATGGATTTTGTTCATGTGCAGTGTAGGGTGTTTTAGTGGGGACTGATTTGGGAGTGATTTCAATGGAATAGTTCTGTATTCTGGTTATCTTACCCCTTTGCGTTCTGTACTTGGCTTCTTGGAAAGTTACTTTTCTTTTAACTTCACTGGCTTGCCTTCTGTAAAACAAGTGCTTTCTGGCTTTCCAGCCACTCCACAACAACTGCTTTGCGTATGGGAATGAATCTCATGGCAGCTATATTTTGCTGCTGCTCATAGCACATTCCTAGAATATCCACTGGCTCCAAAATGTTGGGAACTCCTGGTTTGAAAGGAAGCATGCAGTAAAAGATCATAACTTGTGGCTTAATTCAGCCACCATGAAACCATGATTTGTCATAAGGTCTGACAAACTTTACTTATTGACAGCGTTCTACATGTAGAGATTGGAGAGGATGATAAATTAAAGCAGGCAGATAGTTCTAAAGGACAAATTGTTATATGAGCCACTGTAAGCATTTTGGCTTCCCCTACTCAGGAGAGCACCAGGGAGGCAGCTTGTTTGCTTTGGTAAGAATTGATAATTCCACAGGAGTGAAGCATTGCTAATAAGTATTGTGTTTCTGTTTTCAGAAGCAGGTTTGTGATGATATTGGCAAGCGCTTGGTAATTCTGCAGCAGATGTGGGAACAAGGCAAGCTCTCTGCTCCTGTGAGAAAGGGAATGGGGATTCTAACACAAGGTGAGTAGTGATGGCAGGCTTGGCTGCAGCATCTCTCGTTATGAACTTTATGTGCTATTCTCTGGCCTCTTTGCCTAATTGCTAAAGCCTAAGCACTAGTGGATTAGAATTAGGAAAGAAATGTGGGGAATAAAATTACACACGAGTTTTTCTCAGCTAAGCAGTTTCCTTAGGAGTGCATTCTCTTGAAGGAGAGCAGGTGATTGGAAACTCTTTCTTGTGGGAGTTTTGAGATATCATCTTCTTCCTTTCAGAATTCAAGAGTCAATGCTGGGATGCTGCTGATGAGATCCATCGCTCGCTAATGGTGGACCATGTCACTGAAGTAAGCCAGTGGATGGTGGGAGTCAAAAGACTCATTGCAGAAACAAGAAACTTGCCTACAGAAGATCTAGCTACAGTAGATCACGAGCAGAAAGCTGAAACCTCTTTGGAGCCAGAATGTCAGCAAGATTAAGCTGAGTCCAGGATCTTAGGCGTATAAGACTGAATCTCAACTTGGAGATAACTTTGCTCTCTAAGAGTTGATTTCTTGCCCCCAACAGAGAAGCTCCTTCATCTGTTAAGCACTCGGTTTCTTACTTAAGTTAGTTTCGCTGACTTGCGCAATGCTGCATGAAGGAGAATCTTTCAGGTAAGCTACAGAAATCTCTGAAGCTTTCTGAAGTCCACAGTGGCTGAGGTTAAAAACCCCAATTTATGTTGCCCTTGTTCATGCAAAATAGAAATAGACTGGGGATACAGTTGCAGCATAGCTGTTTACTTGTTCAGTGATAAATGGACCCTAAAATATCATACGGACAAACAGTATGCCACTACTGCAGTGGCCTTTCCATGATTCCCCACTCCCCACACCAAGTAAGTATGAGTTGCTTTTGGTCATCTCTGTCTATCAAGAATTCTTTAGTCAAACGTGTGTTTTCTGGGAAATGTACAATGTATGAAGTGTGGTTGTCAGCTGCCAGATAATTGTACCTTGGTATGTACCACTGGTGTCTGTTTAAGTTTTTAATTCTGCCTCCTCATTTAAACAAATCTGAGCTAATTCTTACTAAAGTGACTATGTTATAGAGAAGTCTGCTTCCATCTTATTTTGGAATATTAAAATAAGTATTAAATTTAATTGTGCTAAAACTTTTTACTTCAATCTTCCCTTCAAGTAGTTGTCTTTGATACTTTTCTCATACCTTTCTGGCAACTGCAGTATGTTTGTCATTCAAGAATAAAAGAATTCTACTCTTTTGTAAGCAGGTGACAGGTGGTGTAGAAATTATTATTATTACTACTACTACTTATGAACAATTCAGCAAGAGTGATCTGCCAGTAGCATTATTTTCTGCTGTCTTGAGCAAGTGGATATAGGCAGTATTTCTGGTATGACCTCCCTGGGTTCTGATATTTCAAGTAGGAAAGCTAAAAAGTAACAGGTTTGTGCTGCTGGAATTACTTTGCTAATTAGCAGAATCTGTCTAGTATGATCAATACTAACTTTGAGGTTTTAACACTGTATATATACTACATGCTAACCAGTTCCTAGTATCCAGAACACAAATAGGATTCAGACAGTGCCTATACCTGCTGGTGACCAGGAGAAACCAAAGATCTAGCAAAGTTTTAATTTCCCTGTATGGTTGTGTTACACTGGGGCAATACCATTTCAGGCAACTACTAAAAGAGTTACAACTATCATAACTCTTCTTGTAATTGCCAAATGTCATCAATTTTGGGCAATTCCTAAAAGAGTTATAAATAGCTGCTGCTTCAGCTGCCCACAGCTGTTGTTTTAAGTTTTGTGTGATGTGCTGAATTTGCAAAACATTTTGTGAACATTTTGCTCAAATGACTTTACACTGAAACTTGAGGGCATAGATAAAATGTATACACATCCAGTTTTGATGGTTGAGTTTGATTTCATTCAACATGATGATGTAAGCACACTGCTTAGGGAAGAGATGCCAAGAACAGGTTGCTTACCTGTAACTATGGTTCTTCGAGTGGTCATCTGTGCCCTCACACACTAGAAGCTTTCGCGCATGCGCGGTACCGTTCAGAAAATTCTAGAGCTTAGTAGCTTGGCGGGAACCCCTCCCCCATGCATCCACTGAGCATGCTCAGCCCGCTGAGCAACGGTCGCTCCTCAGTTCTAAAGTCCGCCGATAAGGGACCTGAGAGTGAGGGGACGGCTGGGCGGGTGTGTGTGAGGGCACAGATGACCACTCGAAGAACCACAGTTACAGGTAAGCAACCTGCTCTTCTTCGTGGTCTCTGTGCCTCACACACTAGGAGATTTTGTAGCTTACCAGAAGGACGGTGGGTCAGGTCCTAGAGTATGGAGGCCAGCACCGCTCGTCCAAACCGGGCATCTCTCCGGGACCAGCAGTCCAGTCGATAATGGCAAACGAAGGTCGATGGCCTGGACCAGGTTGCCACCCGACAGAGTTCTTGCAGGTCCATACCTCGCAGGAGGGCTGCTGAGGATGCCACAGCTCTGGTGGAGTGCGGCCGAAGCAAGTCTGGTGGAGGCTGCTTGGCCATCTCATAGGCAAGCAGGATTGTCTGGGCCACCTACTTGGGAGAACCGCTGGGTGGACACCTTATGGCCTCTGCGGTGCTGACCGTAGCAGACAAAGAGATGTGGAGTCTGTCTGTAGGCCACAGTCCGTTGTGTGTAGAAGGCCACAGCCCGACGGACATCCAGAGAGTGGAGGGACCGCTCCAGAGGTGTCGTCGGATTCAGGTAAAAGGTCGGTAGGATTATGTCTTGGTTAAGGTGGAAGTGGGACACCACCTTGGGCAAGAAGGAAATGTCCGGGCGAAGGACTACCTTGTCCCAATGGAACACCAGAAAAGGCTCATCGGCTCACAGGGCTGTCAGCTCACTGGCCCGTCTGGCAGAGGTGACAGCCACCAGGAAGGCAGTCTTAAGATTCAGGAGCCTGTCATCAGCAGTGGCCATAGGCTCAAATGGCAGTCGCATGGGAGAGTACCAAGGACAGCGACCAGGGTGGCAGCAGCGGTGACACTGGCGGGAATAGATGCTGAAGCCCCTTCATGAATTGCTTCATGGTGGCATCCTGGAAGAGTGCTGCCAAAGGGGAGCCGCGAGGTTGGTAGGCCACGATGGCGGAGAGGTAGACCTTCAGAGAAGGAAATGATAGTCCTTGTTGTTTGAGGTAAAGGAGGAAGCACAGTACAGTACCGAGGCCGACCGGCGATACCACAAAGGTCACGAACCGCCGCCACTTGTAAGCATAGTTGTGGCAGGTCGATTCCTTTCTGGCCGCGGTCAGGATGTTCTGGATGGCGGGACTGTACGTGAGGGCCATGGTGGACACCATGTATCCAAGGAACTGCTGTATCCTCCTCACCAATATCATCGTGGCATCGAGGGCAGCAACCGCGGCCCGGCGGAGGATATGGGCTCGCTCCAGGGGCAGGTAGGCTCTGGCGGAGACCGAGTCCAGGGTCGCTCCAATGAAGTCGAGCACTCTCGCCGGCTCGAGGTGGGACTTCTTTGGATTGACCCGAAGGCCAAGGCGGGTCAGAAGCGACAAGGTCTGATGAATGTCTGAGTAGAGTTTGTTCTTGCAGGATGCAACCAACAGCCAGTCGTCCAGATACGGGAAGACGGTGATGCCCTTCGTCTGTAGGTAAGAGACCACTGGGGCCATGCACTTCGTGAAGACCTTCGGTGCTATGGAGAGGCCGAACGGCAGTACCTGGTAGTGGTCGATCGCAAACCGAAGGTATCTTCTGTGCTGCGGATGGATGGAGATGTGGAAATAGGCATCCCGCAGGTTGATGGATGCGAACCAGTCTCCCCGACAAAGGAAAGGAAGGATCGTCGACAGCGTGACCACCTTGAACCTCCTGGGGCGGATGTATTCGTTCACCCCTCAGAGATCCAGAATGGGTCGCAGGGTCCCATCCGACTTCGGTACGGTAAAGTACCGGGAGTAGAAGCCGGTGGTAGTGGCCGAGGGCGGGACCTCTTCGATCGCTCCCTTCTGCAGGAGGGACTGGATCTCTTCCAGCAGAGCCGGACTGGCCTGGGTGGAATAGAAAACGCCTCGTGGTGGAATACTTGAAAACTCGATGGCGTAACCAAGACGGATGATGGTGAGCACCCAAGAGTCCGTAGTGATTGAGCGCCATGAGGTGAGGTGTTTGGCCAGAGTGGGATGGTCCGTCAGAGACGATGGTAGGTGGAAAGTTGGCTGTGGTGGTGTCCTGCGTGGCCCATCAAAAACAGGACTTGGTCCCAGATGATGACTTTTTGGAGGACGTCTGGCAGCTCTGCGGAGGTCGTCGTGAGGAGGACGCCGTAGAAGTCCTGGACGGTGCCGACCGAGGCAAACGCGGCTGGAAGCTTGACGATGATGACCGACGCCAAGCAGGTCGAGAGCCGAATCCGTGGCGAGACTGTTGAGGCTGTCGGATCCCCATCTTCTTGGCCGTTAGTTGGGCCTTGATGATGTGGTCCATCGCCTCATCAGTGGACACATTGAAGAGTCCCTTGCCATCAAAGGGAAGATCCTCAATGCGTTTCTGCGTGTCTTCCTGAAGGCCAGAGGACCGTAGCCAAGCGTATCGGCGCAAGGCTACAGAACCGACCATGATGCGAGCAGCGACCTCGACGGAGTGCCTAGAGGAAAGGATCTGTTGGTTTGCCAGCGCCACCGCTTCGTTGTAAAACTGGTGGGCGCTCCCCCTGCTCTCCTCCAGGACAGTGGACAAGAGCGGGGAGAACTTGTCCAACAGGTTCCGTAGGTACACTGCTAGGCAGGCCTGGGTGTTTGACACTCTGGCTATAAGGGAGGAGGTGGAGTAGAACCTCCTCCTGAAGGTGTCGAGCCGGTGTCCTTCCCTGTCTGGCAGAGTCGTTTGTGCCCGAGACCCTCCCTTGGTCTGGGCGGACTCAACGACCACAGAGTTCAGCAAAGGATGATTAAACAAGAACTCGGCATCCTCTCTCTGGGTCCGATACAGGTGTTCAAGCCGGCTACGCCCAAGGGTGTTGAAGGGCCTCCATCAAGGTGGGCAAGAACGGGAGTGGAGCCATCGAGGGTGGTTGGGTGTCCACGTAGTAAAAGACGGGGTCTTGCACTGCCGGAGCCGGTTCTGCCACCTTCAGACCCAGAACTGTTGACATTCGGAGGAGGATGTCCGAGAACTGTTTTACGTCCTCGGGCGCTGACACTGGTGCTGGGTCCCCAAAGGCCAAGGGCGGAGATTTGTGGGACTCCGGTGTTGACTACTTGGACTCAGAGTCCGACTCATAGCTGTCCTCGGAGGAAGCCATGGAGGATCTGTCCAGCGACCTCTCCGGTGATCCTTGGGTGGGCGCATGTCGAGATGGTACCGACGGTGCCGACAGGGTAACCGTCGGAGTGGCGGTCACGGTATGTCTCCCAGCGGTCATCCTAGGCGGTGCAGCTGTCTCCGAAGGAAGCACCGAGGACACCAGTTGTCTGATCGCCTGCGTGACGGTGACAGCCGCAGTGGTGACCTGGACTGGAGCAGCCTCTGACACTGGACGGGACACTGTTACGGTGACCCGTGGAAGTGGTGATATGGCCCGGTAGTGGGGAGTATGCTCATGAGATCGGCGATCTGTAGGCAATCTGTGAGGGGAGCGTGATGGTGAGCACTCCCGCCAGGAATGGTAGGCCGCCTGCGATGGTAAATGGGAACGGCGGTACGGTGACCACTGCCTCACATCGGGATGATGTTGGTCCCAATATGAGGGCGAGTAGGACTGGAATGATCCCAGGTACTCTCTCCAAGGTTGCTCCTGGCCTTGCCTCATAACATGAGATGCAGATGAGTATGGCGAATCAAGGGAGGGCACTGACCATCCACGAGACGCTTCCCGGTAACGTGGGGAAGGGTGTCGGACACGACGCTCAGGGTAGTCCTGTTCCAGGTATGGTTCTCTCCTTTCAGGGTAGGGTTCCCGATAATGGGGGGAAGGCTCCTATACCCTTCGTTCCGGCACTGGGGAGGCGCTTCTACCCTCAGAACCTCGATGTTGGTGTGAGGTCGGGGGAACTGCCGGAACAGCCTCTGTGCAGGCCACCATTTCAGGGTGTCCAGACAGAGGGACCGCGGCTGTAAGCACCGGTGGATCTTGGTGCATTGGCGAGCCAGCGGCTTTGTCACCATCAGATACCTCGAGAACCTCTTTATCTCCAGGTTCGTTGAGGTGTCGAGTAGGAGGAGGAGTGGGAGGAGCCGGTCTAGCCAGAGACCCGCGCTTCTCCTTCTCTTCTTCTTCTCCAGCTCTGAGGGTGCAGGACTCTTACGCTGGGCTGCTGTAAGCGTCTTGGTGGACTTGGCGCCCTGCGAGCCTGCAGAGGCCTCCCTTGAGGCTGATGAGACCTTCGGGATCCTCGGTAGGGCAGAAGAAGGAGCCCTATGCGACGGTACCGAGCTCAGTGCCATCGGATTGGGATCGGCAGCTGCCGAATCCGGAGGAAGTGCAGTCGCAGGTCGGCTCTTGGACATTTTTGCCGGAGTTGGGTCTTGCGGTGACAAAGACTGCTCCCAGCAAAAGGATCTGAGGCGTGCCAGCCAGTTCCTCAAGGTCTGGGACGTGAATTCCTTGTAAATTGGGCAGGCCTTGATGTTGTGGGCCTCACCCAGACACAGGAAGCACTCGCTATGCCCGTCCGAACAAGCGACCTTACGACCACACTTTCTATAGGGTTTGAGCAAAGTTGACATAGAAGTCCAGAGAAGAAGAGAAAAAAAGATGAGTCGCAGGATAAAGGATGAAGACGCAGATGAAGATGGGGCAGCGGCGGCAAGTCAGGGATCAGAAGTCCAAGAAGGGGGACAAAATCACCAAAAGCACCAAAAACCAGTCCGTAATCCAAGAGAAGTCCAAAAATCCGAAATCCAAAGTAAAAAACCAGAAGAGACTTGCAGGAAAGGCCAAGGAAAAAAATGCAGCTAAGCTCAGAACCTCCGTATGCAACGGCGGACGAGAAAGAAATGAGGAGCGACCGTTGGTCGGCGGGCTGAGCATGCTCAGTGGATGCATGGGGGAGGGGTTCCCACGAAGCTACTAAGCTCTAGAATTTTCCGAACGGTACCGCGCATGCGCGAAAGCTCCTAGTGTGTGAGGCACAGAGACCACGAAAAAGAACCACTGGTTCATTAGACCAGTCTATCTTGATTGTTCCCACCTGCCAGAAGAAGATTGGTGAATGGGGCAGTAAATATTATTTCTGTTTGAAAGAAAGTTGGGTTCCAGCTTGTCTAAAAGAAGACCTCTCGAAGAAACCTGAGAGCTATATGTTAATGGTTTATGTTTTAGAGCAAATGGAAGGCAAAACAATTCCAGGGGACAAAAACAGCTTTGGTGGGTACCTATACTGGAAACTACATTAGAATGTATACACCTGTACATTCTGCTGGATCTCAGAGCTGCATTTGGGACCATTGATCACAGAACATCTGAGGTACATTTTTAAGGTGGTTCTTGTCCTGTTTGGCTGAACATTCCCAGAAAGAAGTGCTGTGGACTGCTTATCATCCTCATGACTGCCTACAGGTTCTGCAAGTTTCAATACTATCCCTTCTGCCTGACATCTACAAGAAGTTACTGAGGAAAGTTGTGTGGAATTTTGAAGATGGATTTCACCACTATCTTCATGATACCCAGCTCTAACAAGGAGTCTGTGGAAGTCTTGAAACATTGTATAGATGTTCTGTAAGATTGGAAATGGGTGAGCAAATTAAAGTGCAGTCCAATTGGAATTACAAGCTGCTCTGGATGGAGTAGGCTCTGAGTTTGGGGTGCTGTTGAAGCCAGTATTGTTCCTGGAAGGTCAATGTGGCTGTTATGGCCAGGAGTGCCATTGCTGGTGTGCTGGCTACATCCTTTCCGAAATTAGGCGGATTTAACCTAATTACCTTCAGATTAGACTGCTGTAATGTGTTGTACATGGGGCTGCCTTTGAAAAGTGATCAGAAACTACAGCTGGCAGAAAATGTGACAGCCAGACAATTGTCAGTTGTGCCTTTTATACACACATCTCTGGCTGTGTTCCAATTCCAATGGCTTCCAGTTTTCTTCTAACCTCAATTCAAGATGCTTGTTTTGATCTACAAAGTCCTTGGTAGCCTGTGGTCCGGATATCCAAAATACTATCTCCTTTCATAAGAGTAGCTGCAGTCTGAGATCCTCAGTAGAGCCCCTGCTGCATGTGTAGCTTGGTGAATACAGCAGACAGGACTTTCTCTGTAGCAGCACCTTTATTGTGGAATTCTATTCCAATGGAAGTCAGATTGGTTCCATTCCTACCAAACTTCCAGGAAGCAGCCAAGACTAGGACTGTTTTAGGATTTCTTTTTCTTTTTTAAATAGAAGCTGGCTTTTAAAAGCCTGGTAGTTTAGGAACCTAACAAAAGATTACTAGATTTGATAGACATTTTTTAAAAGGAAAAATAGCTGTCTGGTGAATCCATCTCATACATTTCACTACAATTATTAGAGTTATGTATCACCAACTCTAGAGTACTATTTGAACAAGTAGATACAAATTCAGGTCTTTGTTTGGCTATGAAGTTCATTGGAAAATGAGTGATAATGGTGGCAGGAAGCCACTGATGGCTCTTCTTTGAAGAGCAGGGGCCAGAAAGAAGCTGGTTGTGTAATTCTGCAAACAGTACATTTTCTAAATGCTGCTTGCAAGGCCATAAGCCTTGCCTTTGAGACAAATGAGGAGCAGTACCTACACCACTGAGATAAATAAACTGAGGCAGTAGTTGTGGAAGAGCATTACAATGAGAAAACCACAAAATAAAGGAACAATTACAGAAGAGGAGAAAGAAAACTTGAAAGAAAAATAGCTTATTCCCTCATAAAAACTGCAGACACAGAGAAAATGCATCTAAACATTGTGCATGCTATGACTATTGAAAAAGAATTAAGTGTTGTTGTTGTGTGTCTTCAAGTTGTTTCTGATTTGACAACCCTAAGGTGAACCTATTATGGGGTTTTCCGGGCCTGAGAGTGTGATGCTCCCAAGGTCACCGAGTGGGTTTCCATGGCCCAGCAGGGAATCAAACCCTGGTCTCCAAGGTCATAGTCTCAACACTCAAATCACTACACCATGCACAAAATTTTAATGCATCAGTCCCATAACCCCACTGTCAAGAGGTTACAGCATAATTGTACATTCAGTTTGAGGAGGAGGCTTTTCACTGGTCTGCAAGTAATTTTGTTCGTGAGTCATTCCCTGTGAAGGGAATGACCCACAACTTTATCCACCAAGATGACGTTTGCTATATATACAATGTATGAAATACAGATTGTTATATTTGGGAAACACGCGTCTCATGTCTTGATGTATGTTGTATAAATTAAACAGAATTGCTTAAGTATTTGGATTTTCATTTTTAAAAAGTAGACTATTATAAGAAGCATCTATTAAATATTAATTTACAAACTTAGGTCTACATTCCAGTTTCTGTTTCCAGCTAGAAAGCACTTACTTATTACAGGTGCTCAGTGATTCAGTGAGCATTTTCTAGTTACTGCTATCAAGTGATGGGTATTTTCTGGTTATGGCTATCAAGCAGGTTTAAGCTTTATAAAGTTTGCTTAAGGGCATTTTGAAAATTTCTCCTTCTGAGCAGAAGAAATTGGTAATTCATTTAGAAAGCTGAAACACTGACCCAGTTATTTGAAACTTAGGCCCTTTTCTCATGGCATTTCTCATGCAAAAGAGCCGCTGGAGCGTTGCGCGATTGCGAGGAGCGTTTCAGATGACATCCTCGCAATCGCATGACGCTGCCGGGGCCAGCAGGTGCCCATCACGCACTGTATCATTTTTGGCTTTTAGCTGAAAATGGTGCACAATTGCACATTACTCCGGAGCCCTCCACACACTTACCTTGTGTGCAGAGCCTCCAGAGCCACAGCCCTCAAGCTTCCTCCCCCAGCATAGCCTGGGAAAATACCTGGCTGCATTGCAGAAGGAAGAGGCGGAGCCCTCGCATTGCCTGCCATGTGGCAGGCAGCTTCTGCAGAGCAGAAGCAGTGGGGATGTGAGAGCCTCACGGAAGAGGCTGCTTGCGTGATCCCCACGCCGGAAAGTTGCGGAAAGGCCCTTATTTTCATCTCACCTTTCCTTTCACAGAGAACCCTGAACAACTCAAAACTTCTTTATGGGGTAGAAGTTTGCAGTGTTCTAAAGAAGGGAAATTTAGAATTGTTCCAGAAATGTGTTTGAGGGAGTTACTGGCTTATCTGAAGACTGGGATTTCTGTCAAGGTTAGTTCAAAGAGTGATGTGTTGAGCACTGAAGTGTTCAATTCATGAGCTAGCATTACTTTATGGGTTTAAACAGCAGTGGACAGCCTACCCCAGTAAAAGGTTAAATGAAGTGAACATGGAAATTAACATGGAAAAATGTTGCCCAGCTTATGATTGAATGTAGCCTTTCATGGACCAAACGCAGTTGTTCTTCAGTGGATGTACAAAGGACAAAGCAGAAAAAGCTGTTCTGTCTACCTAAGCCCAGGATCATATCACTTACCTAATGTCTGTGCACCTTCGGAAAATAGTGATAGAGCTAGATTTGAACAAAGTGCTTACCAGAATGAGAGAAGTGGTTATTTCAGCAGTCCAGCGTTACTGTACTGAGAACTGTGCTGAACCAAGGACATTGTATTTTCATTATGTATTCATTTTATTCTACAACATCAAATAATCCAGGAAGCAGTTTTCTGAACTTCTATAATTCAGAATCTCCCTTACGAAAATCCAATGGATGTGGTTATTTTATTTTTTAAATGATATAGACAAAAATTACAGACCTGGTATCCCTCTACACTGCTACCACTATTTATTTAGCAAACATGTATTCAGCAGCTGCTAAGTCCATAGAACATTATTTCAACCTGACAGTTTATTTTTCAGGCCAATAATGGTGATACACCTTTTCCCCTCTTCTCTATTTTAATTGTTTGTACTGTTCATTTTACAAATGCCTTTAGCAAAAAACAATGTATCTGTTTTTAGAGCTGGAACCTGGAAGTAGTCACCATGCTTTAAAAGAAAGCAATTTCAGTTCAGAGGTAAATTATGATGGATATTGAAAAAAAAGTAAAAGTATTTTAATTTATTTAAGTATTTTAAGTATTTATTCATTTTAAGACAATGCTGTCCCACTCTGGTGAATGATGTCAAATGAGTAAGCCTATTCTTCAGTTAGAATGCTACTGACAAGCTATCATAGTCCCCTGGTGTATTCACACACTTTCCAGTCTGAGACGCCTCTGACTTTCTAGAAAATACTGAAATATTTAACAGTATGGAAAGAAGTGCTGAATTTTTCTCAGAATCTCCAAGGATATGTTAAAAACCTGAAATTAATCACTGAAAGTACCAATACAAAAATGTATAATCTCCAAATACTCAGAATCAGAATTAAGGAATACTACTGAAGACTATCATTCAGTAACAGTCTAAAATATACCATCAATATTAGTACACAAAGCCTATAATGTTCATCTTTTTATTGAATATTCAGGTAAATATTTCACATTAATACAGGCTACATAAAGTAGAGCCACTATACGACATGAAATTTACTCAACGTTTTTCCTTTTAAGTATGTAAACAATTATACATGTATTTACCACCCTAAAAGGTTGAAATCATGTAATCATCTAGTTCTCTGCTGCATACAAGTAGCATTCAGTAGTGTTTAGCCAAAAGCACTAGATTCATCCGATTTTGAGTTCGAAATGGCTAAACTAACTGAAGAACAGAATCAGTTGAATAGGTAACTCATTTTGTTCTTACACAATGGGCAAACAAGTTTTTCTTGTCACAGCCCACAGAAAAAATGCTTGGTTAGGCACATTATAAAATTTCCAAGTTCTTCCAAGGTCATAGGTTTCTCCAAACAAGGCTTTAAAAAATGGAAAAAAAAGAAAGAAAGAAAAAGAAAACGTAGGCCCTCCTAAGTCAGTTGACGTATTTGAGGTGCATGTTTCCAATGTGAGGTGCCCAGGTACCAGGCCAAATCTACAACAGGAGAAACATACAGGAAGTTAATTTCAGGGTATAGCAGTATTGCCCCTGCAATGAGTTAAATAACTTCAGTGGGGCAGAACCCCACAAAATCTAGCAAATCAGAGTTTGGCTCCAGCACAGAAAAAACCCCATTCACAGATACTCTATTGTCAAGGCAAGTTCTAACATCATTCATTAGCTCATGTCATTCACTTCAATATTCAAGAGCATGTTCGTTTTACTCACTATTTCATAAGCCTAACCTCAAGAACTGAACTAAAAAGTTCACCCCTAACATACAAGATACACATACAAACACACACATACCTAAAACACAATTTTACTAATATTTAACATGAAGTTGGAAAAACAAGAAGCCCGTTGTGTTCTCACAAGGTTTCAATTTTATTATTTAAGGCAAAAGCCTGAAATTTTAAAAGTACAATAAAGTGGTTAATTACTGCACCTGCTGAGCATCAGTACATTCTGTTGAATTTTGGACAACTTTTATCATGGGATTCCATGCTGGATCGGGAGTATGCAGTCCATTAAAAAGAGGGCCACCTGGTCCATCTGCTAGCTGAGGATGAGAAGGTACTATAGTGCCTCCATACATGGAAATTGGTAGGCCCTAAAACAGAAAAGACACCAATTTACAGCAAATAACAGCACAGAACCAGGCCTATGGAACAGTATTTACTGTATTTGTAATAATGGAAGAGTGTGGTGCCATGAACCTTTTTTCAAGGCATTTTCCATTTATTTCAGTAACACTTGTTTGGGACATTGAGACAATTCTATACACACTTGGGAAGGTCCTGACCCCAGGCTACTGACTGCTCAACCCATGTGCTGCATCCAACAAATGATTACTATCTATGTAATCACATAACTTACAACCACATTTGGAATGGGGATGCTGTTTTTAGAAACTGGCCAGATAATTTATGCAATCTGGGTATATTTTAAAAGCTTGCTAACATTCTACAGAACTGAACAGAGTCGTTTCCAAATATCTATCTCCAGAAATGCTGCTCTCCAATTAAGTTTTCTTTCTTTATCATAATAAATGTAATTCCAGTGACTTTCTAGACAACCATGGTAGTTTTAAAAAGGTCCCAGGGATGGGCAACCTCATTACTCATGTGGATGAACAGGTTGTTTATCTGTAACTGTCAATGTCTGAGTCATCATCTAATCCCTCACACAAATGGAGTCATGTGCCTGTGCAGAGCCACAACTAGAACGAGAGACTGGACTTACCATGAAGGCTCATTCTGGGATGGCAGGAGGAGGAATCCACAATGATTGGGTTAATCCCACATGCCCACTAAAACAGGAAGGACTCTGCATACTTTTTCCTTTGTGACAGTTAGGACCCCTTTCCTTCTCTGACAGTTTTATTATCCAGCCCAATGACACCAAGTCTCCATTTTCCAACTCTATACAAAGTAAACGTTCCTGTCCTAGTTTATTTCATCACCTAACTTGTTCATTTCTCTCTTTTTTCACTTATTTTTTTCCCCTCTAGAGTGGGCATGGATTCCTCCACCTGCCATCCCAGAATGACGAACCTTCATGGTAAGTCCAATCTCTCATTCTCGGGATGGCATGGAGGAGGAATGCACAATGATTGGGATTTATCCCAGCCACACCCTGGGTGGGAATCATTAACTTTTTAAGACTGACTGCAACACTGTCCTGCCAAAAGCTGCCTGTGCTGATTTAAACTTGTCCATGTTATAATATCTCACAAAAGTTGACAGTTCTGACCATCCAGCTGCACTACATATGCCTTGTAAGGACGAAGTCACAGTATAGGCTGTGCTAGTTGCCATCAATCTGGTTGAATGAGGCCATACCTTCTTAGGCCTAGTCTTGCCCACATAATTATTACAGTGGAAAATATATGCTTTGACCTATCTTCCAATCACTGTCTTTGAAGCTCTCTGGCACAAAGTCCTAGGACTAAGAGGCAAAGCCTCTGTACATCTCACAGGTGCAGTTCTTTTCATGTACTTGACGGGCCTTCTTACATTAAGTGTATGCCATCTCTTTTCCTCAGGATGTTTAGACTGAGGACAGAAATTAGTCAAATAAATAGTATCAGGTGTTCCCTTGTTCCAGGCATATTTGAGAAACAAAGTTAGATCAAGAATTAGCATTAACCTCTCCTGCTAAAACTTGCACAAATTTGGATTTATTGACAATGCTGCCAACATCCACAAAGAAGCTTCTCTAATTGGCTTTGTTAAACCATTCAGAACTAGGTTAAGATCCCAGTTCAAGAATCTCTGCCTTATTGTAAAAGATGAAATAGCTGCTCCCCATAGAAATCTTTTTACATTTGGATGAGCCAACAACAGAACACCCTCAAACTTCAGTGCCACTGCCAATGCTGATATGTGGTGTTTCCATGTGTTAGGTCTCAATCCTTTCAGCAGACCGTCTTGCACTGTAAAACATGCTTGACCCGAATGTCTGCCACCTGCAACTGTTTCAAATTGCACCATTTCTCAAATGCCTTCCGTGTCATGTTATAAATATTTTGCATTGACGCTTCCTAGATGCTAAAGTAGTGTCAATAACTCCTGCAGAACAGTCTCGTAGCCCTGTAACGCCTTCCTCTCAAGACCCAAGCCATCAAATTCAACCACTCCAGATTTGGATGATTCACTAGACCTTGACTCAGAAGATCTTTCTTAATCTGCAATTTCCACAGTCTTCTCACCAACATCTGTTGGTAGAGAAAACTATGGTCATCTTGGCAAATGCGGAGCTATGAACACTGCCTCTGCCTGCTCCTGTTGTATCTTTAGGAGCACCTTTTGCATAATCTGCACTGGTGGAAGTGCATAATGTTGACCCTTCAGCCATGTTACTGACACAGCATCTGTCACCTCCGCATGTCTGCTCCCTGAAAAGAATCTTCTTGGTCTGGTATTCTTGACTGGGACAAACAAGTCTATTTGAAAAGGATCTAATCCTCTGTTCATTGTCTGAAACACTGCATAATTCAGTGTCCATTCTCCTGGATGCAAACTGTGCCGACTAAGATAGTCTGCTCTGATGTTCAACTTCCCTTTCAAACACACTGTTCTTACAGACTTCAAGTTCTTCTCTGCTCGACTAAACAACCTGTCTTACTCCCTGACCAGAAGTTTTGAGTACAGACCTCCCTTGACTGACCATGTAAGCCCTATGTCCATACTTGGACATGCTACCCTTTTGCTAGCTGAACAAACTCAAGGAGCACCAGATGCACTGCCTTCAACTCCAGGAAGTTTATATTGTGTCTCCTGCCTACTCCTGTCCATATACCTTGAGCTGACATAGTTTGACAGTGTGCTCCCCAACCAGGCAAGCTTGCATCTAATGTCACTTTCATATACTGCTCTACTGTTAATGGTATGCCCCTGCTTAGATTGGAGTCCCTCCTCCACCAGCTTCATCCTAAACTGAGAGGCAATAGCACCAAATAATGCCTTTTCTTGCCAATGTTCCACTGGTGAGAAATCAAGTCTCTGCAGGCTCCTGGAATATCTTCTCCAAGGTACCAACTGAATTGTTGAGACTAACATCCCCATTACTTGAGCTAGTGCCATCAAATCTGCAGACTTTAGAGTTGTCAACATCATTACACATTGCTTGGCTTTCATTTCTTTCTTCTGGGGGATAAATGCGCCCCAGCTTGGTGTCTGAGTACCCAGATGTGTACTTAAAATTGTTGGCCTCCAATGGCTTTTCTGATAATTGATCAGAAACCCAAACTTTTCCAAAATTTGGGTGGTCATCCTCAAATCCTGTAGCAATTTTGCCTGGGAACTCGTCTTCACTAGAATATCGTCTAAATGTAGGTAAAGATGTATCCCTTTTTGTCTCAGAAATGCCACTAAGGGTACTAGAACTTTTGTAAATACCCTTGCAGCTGATGCTAAACCAAAAGGCAGAGTCCTGAACTGGAAGTGCTTGTTAATGTACTGCTATCATAAGTATTTCCTGTCTGACTCTATCATGGGTACATGAAGATATGCCTCCCTAAAATCAATCAAGGACATCCAATTGCCCACACATGGGTTCTCTTTTATTGCTTCGAGTGTCTCCATCTTGAACCTCAGGTACCTCATGAACTCATTGAGATACCTGAGATTCAGGACAGGACAGAATGTCCCATTGCTTTTGGGCGCCATGAAGAATGTGGAATATACTCTAGAGAACCACTGATTTTCCCATACCTCCTCCACTGCTCCAATGTCTATTAGATGATCTATCTCCTGCAAAACTATCCTCCATTTCTCTAAGTTCGTTGATACTAGAGAAGACACATATCTGCTCTTCAGCACTCTGTTGAACAATATTTTGTAACCTCTCATAACAAACTGAATCACCCACTGATCTGTTGTCACCTTACTCTGGTGAGTACTGCAAAGCAGAAGTCTTCAACCTACATCCAATATCCTTTTGCCAGAACTGAGTTCTATCCTTTTTCTGAGTAGATCCTCCTCCTCTTCCTTCTCTCTGACTTTGTCTATTAAGATCCTGTCTTACTGAATTGTCCTTTTGGTCTGTTCCATTACAGTCTTCAAAATCTAAATTCAGCTTGTTTACCATTTTCTCTACTTCCTCAAAAAGAATAATATCCTTCCCAAAAAGGCTTCCTTCCAACTTTCCTTTTCTGTAAAGTTGGCATCAATTGCTGCTTTTCCCTGCTCTCCACTAATACTTTATCCAGAGCTTGGCTTTCAAGGGGCAGTTCCCCTTTAAACAGGACAAATGCCAAACTGTTTCTAAACTTCTGATCTGCATCCCAAAGACACAACCATAATGACCCTCTAGCCACTTCTACTGCATCTATATTCCTGGCCATGAAAGCCACTGAGTCATAACTAGCATTTGCTATGTATTATAAAACCTTTTACTCTGGCTAATGCCCTAGTGAAAGGTGACTGACTGTATTTCTTCACACTCCACAACCTCCTGCATCCACAACATTTTTGCATGAGAAAAAGCTGACACAGCTACTAGTGTTCTTATGGCTATAGCTGAGTCCTCACGAGCTTTCTTCAGTGCTGAATCCACTCACCTCTCATCTACTTCTTTCAGATTCATGTCCCCTTCCTGGGGAACTAATGCCCATGATATAAATGCGACTACTGGACCATTCACCAATTGGATTTTAAGCAATTCTAACTCTTTCTTTCCAAATGAATAAAGCTTATTTGTGCAACCCAATAGCCTATGGGTATTCAAGGATGCTTCCCATTCAGTCTGAATTAATTCCTTAAACATATCATGCATTTGCATTTCTGTGCCATGACACTCTCTTCTTTATCATCACCTTATCTTGTTACCTCTTCCCTTATTCTCCTTATTTTGTTCCTTTTCACCCTCCAATTCTAAACCTAAAATCTGTAACGCTCTCCTAAACACACTTCTGAACTCCTCCATATGAAACAATCTGTTAGCATCCACTTCACTCTCCTCTTTGTCATTTGAGGAATCCCCCATTTCCTCCACTTCAACCTGTATCGTTTCCTCCTGAACATCCTCTCAACCTGTGCATCCTGCAAAAAAATCATGCTTTGTCTTCCTTCTACATTTTCTCTACCTCTCTTCTCCTATACCCTCATTTCCATCCAACTTCGTATCCAAACCTCTCTTCTTTCTGCTAGCTTTACTCTGAACTACCTCTATCTCTCCTTCCCTCCAATGCTGCACCATTGTCCTACGATGATCCATCAATCCATTACTATCTTCACCCTCATTCAATTAATCAAATTTGGTTGTATAATTCATAGTGTCAGTGTCTCTACTATAATTCGTTGTATTTATAGCATTCATATTAAAAAATTCATTAAACTGATTTTTCATCTCTGAAAACACTGTATTTAATTCACCTGAAACTGTTTAATTAATTAATACCTGCAATTCATTAGGGCTAGCTAAGTTTCTACTCATGTCTGATGCAGATGTATTCAAATTTTTCAAACTGCCATCTGCAGACACAGGCCTTGATTGACCCCTCCTCTCCAATGTTGATTAATTGCTTGTGATCCCTTAGACACATCCATAAAATGTTTTAAATAGCTCACAAATGCAAGAGTCATACTACCTGTGAGTAATGCACTGTTAACTCAAGCCTCCTGGCAGACTCCACGCCTCTGCGTTCACTCTGACATGGCACTGGAGAAGGAGGGAGAACTGAGCATGCTTGCCCTGTGCTCCACTCTGACACAGCCCTGCCCTTCACTTCTGGACACTGCATCTGACCTTCTGAGCATGCTCTCCTCACTGAGGTCTGCTCGCCGAGAGTCCTCACTCTAGAATCCACAAAATCAAAATGGCAGCTCACATCAGCCTTTTAAACTTCCCCGCTACTGCTGAAGATTTGCCAGGCTTGGACACTGCAACAGGACCAGCACTTACCACAGTATCTCTTCTCTTTTTCTTTTTTAGCCTTTTGCAGCAACTCTGCCGCTTTCCCAGCCTCAGTTTCCATTTTCTCTGCATTTTTGCTACCACACATTGCCTTTTAACTCCTCAGGATCACTCTCACTCAATGAGAGGAAAACTTTTCTTAACGTCTTTTTATCCTCCTCAGAGCCATGCTGAATGGGAGGCATCTGGGAGATCATCTCCTTTGTGAAATCAGGCACTTTCTTTTTTACTTTTCCGATTTTCTCCACTTCCCTAAATTAAAAGTTTTTATAACTGCTTGCCAGAGAAGGGCTAAACCTAACCAATTTGTTTGGCAGGACATTAAAAACTGTCAGAGAAGGAAAGGGGTCCTAACTGTCACAATGGAAAAAGAACATGGACTCTTGCCTGTTCCAGTTGATACATGGGATTAACTAAATTGTTGTGGATTAATCCTCCGTGCCATCCTGAGAATGTTCTAGAGCTCAGCGGCTATTGGTTAGGAACCCTGCCCCCCTACTCCAAAGGAACATACTTCATGCCACCAAGCTACTCTTCCCTCAGTTTCAACATCTGCTGAGAAAGGCATGACATGTGTGAAAGAACATATGACCACTTGGAAACCCACAGTTATGAGTAAGTAATTGTTCTTCTTTGTGGTCTCTGTAAATCACACAAATGGGTGATTAAATGCCTATCACTGCAGGTGGGTAGGGCCACTGAAATAAGAATAACACTGCACGACTGAAACTGTCATCCCTCTTGCCCTGGTGTCCAAACAGTAGTGGCAAATAAATGTGGGTGGCTGTGATCAAGCAGATGCTTTGCAGAGGTCATGGATGAAAAGATCCTGTACCAGAGCCCCAAAGGAGGCTACAGGCTTCATGGAAGATCCTCAAATTCTATCTGGAATTTTTCTTTGCAAGTGGATAAGCTAATTTTATAGGTTCCATGACCTACTCAGAAAGTCTTAGTGAGGAGACAGGTTGACCTTTCTTGGGGGTCACCATAACAACAACAACAACAAAAAGTGTACTAGAGTTTCTAAAAGAAGCAGTACAGTGAACATAAAAAGATGAGGGCATGGCAAATGTCCGGAGAATAAAGTGATCTCTCCAACGTCACAGATGGGTTCTGACAGAAGATTGGAAGGATGATGCCCTGATCAACATGAAACTGGGACACCACACTGAGCAGAAAGGTGAGGAGTGGAAGCAGAAAAGAAAAGGCTCATTGCATCTCAAAGGAGCCAATTCACTTGCTCTCCTTGCTGAAACAACGGCTATCAAGAAGACAGTCTTTGAAGTTAATAGTCAAATCTTTAACTATAATTGGTTCAAAAAGTTTCTTTGGGTTAGATAGTGACCAAGGAATAACAGGTGGTAGGAACAAGATACAGGTGTGTTAGTCCTTTAAAAAATTTCATTACTGTGAAATTGTCATTGATGATGCTCTGTCAGACGTAAGGTGGTGCAATCTGGGAACCTGAGAAGGGCTCCATATAGCAAAGACTGCATTGCAGGAGAAAATTTAAACCTGATACTTTGACATAATTATGTAATTAACTAAGCTGTTACCACTGGAGGAGAGATCTTCAATATGCCTTCCAGTATCTTCTATTACACTAGCAGATTTTAAACAAGAATAACTGCTAAGGCAAAGGCACATGTAATAACTGTCTTCTACATGACAAATGGATTTAATCTGTTGCCCTGCAAAGTGGTGGGCTTCCTGCTGGAAAGTCAGAAAAGCCCTCTTTTGTTCATCAAGTAAGTAGAAATAAAAGAGAACATATAGGCCTGCATGCTAGCTACAGGTATTGCTAGGGCAGCTGAGGAGCAGAAGCACCTACCTAAGACATCTAAATGTCTGCTTTCCTATCTGCAGGTATAGAGTGAGATCTCTTAGCTCTCTTTCTCTGGCAGGCCTCAACTACAATTAAATTAGGTACTAAGTGATCAAACAGGAAAAAAGCTCCTTCTTGTTGTATTCAGTACTGGTTTCCAGGCCAGTACAGGTTTCCAAATGTAGCAGGCAGAGATGAAAATGTAATCCACAACTCTTTGATTAAATCCAAGAGTGCAAGAGCAGGCAACAATGTGATTATAGTAGGTGTAGAAGCATGATGATCTATCAAGTGAAAAACCAAGTCAGAAACTTGGATATTCTGAGAACAAGGTCTGTATAGCATTTCAGATCCTCATGAAGCAAAATGGGGATAGAATCTCCAACTTCCGGTGTTGGAGAAGATAAGGATGAAGAATTGAAGTCATAATCTTCACTGAAACTATCATCAGCATGGGTGTTGAGATACATGAAGAAGTGATGGAAAGTTCTGTGTCAATACCAAGAGTGCAGCAGACTGGGTAACAGCAGTAGCACAGCAGTGACTGATATGGCTGTCAAAACTGTGAGAGTACTTGGTGCTGGTGTATAGCTTACTGTGGCAGTTGTTAAGGCAGCAGTGCCAATGACCTTCATTTAAACCAGAGCTGTCCTAGAAATGGTAGTAGTAGTTTGAGGTAGAGGAGATGGGAGGTGCCCTGATGAATAATGTACCAGTTTTATACACCTGGGTGGCAAGCAGGACTAGCATGGTGACCAAGAACGACTTCAATATTGCGGAGGATGATGTGGTGGGTGACATCTGCATGCAGATGAATGATGGTATTGATCTTAACATCAAGGTGAATAAGAAGAGCAAAATTAGGGTGGATCACACCAGTGATGTACATGGGCATTTCAATCAGTATAAGAAACTGAGGTATATAGTGAGTCTTCTCAAAACCTGTAGCATCTATAAGAATATCCCAGACTAACATGACTGTTCTCTGTGTTAGGGAAATCTGTCATGCTGAGAAAGATGAGGCAATTATCAGTATTTGTGATGAAATGGAGAGTTAGATCAAGCCACTGGAAGTGGCTCTCCATCTTGAAGCTCAAAGCCAAGAATGCCTTCTACTTTTTGGCCTGAGAAAATCAGAAGTGAAGCAGTCACTGCTACTGATGGTAGCTCTCTGCATTGAGCTTCCATTGCAACTGAGCTCAGTACAGACAGATCCTCAGTGCCAATTGCTGCCAGAACTGAAACAGCTTGCTGAAGAAGCATCAAAAGCATTATGTTTGAGACAATGGCAGCTACCTTAGCATAGGCAGGTTAGGTTCTTAGACTTTAGGTGCTGACAATGTTTGCTTCTAGGTTTTTTTGGCTCTGAAATTTGTGAGGCAGAAGGCACTTATTTCCAGTCAAAATGTGTGAAAGGATGATACGGCTTTTTAGTTGGCACCACAGAAGATGCAGAAGACGTTACAGCCTGTGGAATTGAGAAAAGCATTGACATCAATTGATCCAAAGATGAAAGTATTAGTACTATTGTGATGATTGGTGTTAATACTGATGTAGATGTTGTGTGGTTGCACTGTCAATGTCCTTCTGTTCAGTTTTGTAAAGGATCAGACTGAGAAACTGTAGTTGAGCCAGAGAAGAGAGGACTATTAAATGCCAACTGGTTAGTAAAACAGTGCTTTTAAAGATCATTTTCAAAACTGTAATTTAAGTTGGGAAAGTCCAATTTTTGCAGGGCTTGAGATATAAAGCCCCTATATATACTGTGCTGTTGGACTACACATTCCTCATTTAAACAACCAGATACTTAAGAGTATCTGTCAGAAAGAGGCACTTTTCTCCCACAAGAGGAACAAAGTTTAAAGAGAGGAGGCCATAAAAAGAGAAGAAAAGATGAGGGGCAGAAGCCCTGAAGTAAAAGGAAAGAGGGTTTTTAAAAAATATTTACAGAGAAAGAAAACGGATTATTAATTAAGAAATCAGAAATAAGAAAATAGTAATAAAGAGGAAGAAGACAACTCCAAATCCTGTTGCTGTTGCAGCATATAGAGAGAAACTGGGGCAAGAGGAGTGGGGTTCCCATACTCAGCTATGGAACATTCCAGTCATGGCTCTGCATGGGCACTAGAATTCACAGAGACCATAAAGAACATTGTTAGAGAATACGCGTCAGCTGCAGCCAAAGCTAAACTCAGTGGGAGATGGGGTCAGAGTCAAAAACTGATGAGCCTACTCCTTTTTGTGCCATTCCTTGTCCCCCTTTTTCATACTCCAAACCTAGCAGACTGCTGAGGCAGGCACAGATTGCTCTTGCAGAGACCTGAACTGATTGACTGCAGAGGATCAGAGGAGGTCAGGTCAAGAGGTGTATTCAAAAATAGGATTTTCCTATTGTCCATCTCTACCCTAGACATTCACCAGTCATCACTCTATGTAAGTTCTTTTTTAAAAATGAAATTGTAGCAATTGATCTAATATGAACTGGGATATTATCTCTAAAATACATTATGATTGTCTAGAGGGAGAAACATCTTATTTGTCTTCTACAGCTTTTCAAAGGTTGACAGGAAACTAAAAGAGTCTCTACAACAAATAAGCAGAAAATTGCTGATTACCCAGATCCCACCAAGAATACCCACAGACATACAAAGAATGTTACTGAAACAAATGTGGTTTACATTACAGCAACTACATTAGTTCTGCTCATGGTATGTTGAGAGAGTGGGTAAGTATATATGTGACAGAGGAAAAAACTGAAAGCATACTTTAGAGAAATCCACAAAGCTGTTTGGCATTGGCTGCTGGAAAATGTTTGAGGGAGCTACTATTCCAGAGTCATCTCTCTCCATTGGCTGATGCTGGGAGAAGGTGCCTGGATCCGACAACTGCTGGTGTACTGGATGATTTCCCATTACAGGCTGTGACCAACCTGAGAGACCTTCTAGAAAGACAATGAATTGCTTGTTTAAAGATTATATAAGCCCAGAATTCATCTCACACATTATTAGAGTTTCATCTTTCATGTTATCAAGAAGCTAATTCTGTCATTTCCATCCACCCTGCCAACTTTGTTTAGCTTATCCAAATACAGACAAATTGCCCCATAAAGCTTATAGTCACTTTTCTATGGCACAGTTCAAGGATTTATTCTGTGTGCATGTTCCATCACTGGTGACTGTGTGTTCCCACAACTTATCTAACTATCTTCCATGAATCCCTGCTCTTTGACAAGCTTAGGAACTTGGCAGCAGTTATATACCACTATAGACTACTTGCACATCTAATCTGCTATTAACCCACTCTGGCAGCTTTTCTTCAAAGTCTCAGGAGGACAGTCCTTCTGGGTTCTGCTATCAAAGGAGTGTCAAAGGAGAAAAGAGAACACAGCCCTTTCAAAGAACATGATGTTTCAAAGTTACTGGCTTTTCCAGCTACAGAGATCTCAAACATGTGTTCTTTAAAAGGGCTATGTTCTCTTTTCTTCTTTGACACCCTTTCATCTTTCCAGCCATCATTTCTCTTCCAGGTTCTGACATTTCAAGCCAAATACATGAACAGGCTGCACCTGCAAACACACTTAAAGCTATAAGATGAAACTTTGCTCCTTGATATTCTTGCAACTATGCCAGCTGCTCAAGAGAAAAACTGTTATTTAAAGTGCACAATGATCTGCCTCTTCAGCAACATAAAGTGTTGCAGCAATATTAGAGAAAAAAACTCTAATTGCTAGTTTTCTATACTGATTTCTGCATATCAAAGAATATAATCTCTCTCTTCCCATATTACAGTAAGTTGTCAAACCTGTGTCCACTTCTTTCCCAGCATCTCTAAGATGCTTCTTTGTATCTCCTAATGATGTCTTCTCATCTAAATCACTATAAACTCTTCTCAGCAGGGGCTTCTTATCTTGTTAACTACTTTTCCAGTTATCTAAAACATTTCTTCTAAACTTTCTATTTTCCATATCAATCACTCTTCCCCCCCCCGTTTCCTACATTAGCTCCCCTGAAGAAGCCTTGTGATGTTGTTGCTGTTGTTGTCATAGCTGTGTGCCTTCAAATTATTTCCTACTTATGGCCACCCTAAGGTCAATCTATTGCAGGGTTTTCTGGGGCTGAGTGTGTGTGACATGCACAAGGTCACCAAGTGGATTTCCACAGCACAGGAAGCAACTGAATCCTGGTCTCCAGGGTTACAGTGCAACACTCACACCACTACACCACACTGGCCTTATACAAACACAAATATTCCTCTGGGGCTCTTCTCTTACAGCTATCTGTATCTCTTTTCATGATGCAGAATTCCATTATCAGCCATCTTTGGTATCATTTCCCACCCACATCACTATATCTTCTGCAATTTAAAAGCCCCTTTTCCCTGAACAGAGGGAGTAGAGAAAGTGCAGCCCACAGTCCCTTCATAGCAATTACATTTCAAGGAACCTGCTGCTGAAATTTAGCAGCAGAGGCAGCAGGCAACTACTCCCACTACCAGTTACTCCATTCCAATCAGCAATCAGTCTAGTGTTCAACTGTCACCCCCACTTGTAGGAAGAAAGATCAATAAAGAAACAGCAAAATGACAGAAGATTCAGAGAAAAAGAAAGACCTCTTCCTCTGCTGCAGCTGTGCATTAGAAAGACTGACAGAGCAAAAGAGTGTGAGTGATCATAGATAGAAAATTCCTCACACCAGAGCTGTCTGTCTAGCTGTGGGTGTGGATTAGGAAGACCAACAGAACTACAGAATGAGAATGAGAAAGGAAAAGCAAGGTAAGAAAAACAAAGATAGCAACAAGCAACTGAGAGAGAATGCATGAAAGAAAAAGTAAAGCAAAGCAAAATGATTTTGCTTCCCACTACAGCTGCATGCCTAGCTGCTGCCATGACTGCAGTAACAGAATGTCTAGGATAGGTAGCTCCTGCACTATGTGGCTGGTAGACTACCTTCACAGACTACCATGGAATTAAGAAGTGCCTGCTGTTTTCAACATCTGCCAGCAGGACTTCAAGCTGTAATACTTGTTCCAGCTTTCCACACTAATAAAGTTAGATCAATTTACAGTAAATATATGAGTCATTCAAAAACAATCAAATTAAATAATCAATCAATCAATCAATCAACTAATTAATTTCATATTAGAATGAATTAACTGGCTATTTCCAGAAAGAAAAGTGTGTTTGGAATCATGAAATAACAATGTGCTAGTGAATTCGTAATGAAATTGAATATATTTAAAACAATGTTAACAGGTGTGTATGTATGTCCACTCTAAAAAATTAAAAAAGGTGTACACCTTAGGCACCTTTGAAAACCAGAGTGCGTCCTCAGCCTCTCTGCAGTTACCCACTCCTGTTTTCGTTGTCGCTGTTGTGTGCTTTCAGGTCATTTCCAGTTTATGGCAACCCTAAGGCGAACTTATCACAGGGTTTTCTGAGGCTGAGAGTCTGTGATGCGCCCAAGATCACCCAGTGGGTTGCCATGGCCGAGTGGGCAATCAAACCCTGGTCTCCAGGGTCGTAGTTCAACACTCAAACCACTATACCATGCTGTTTCTCAACGCCTGCTGTACAGGCTCACATTTCTGCAGTTTAGCCACCGGAACTTAGTCAGTGATATGGAATACATCTCAATATAGTCAACAAGTTTTATTTCTATTTTAATGGGTTCTTTATGAAACATTCAGCACAAATATCCAATTAGAAAATTGCTGGTCCAAATACATTTTTACTTTTGGCTCCCATTTATTCTCAAAGGACCTGTCCATTTTAATTGTTAAAATCAGTTATTTTTACCTTTAAGATCTTCTCTGTAGCACACTCACCTGAAACGTTGTTAACACCAAACGACCAGATACCACTGTGCCCAACAGGAGCTGTGAAATTAGTTCCCAAGGGAGTAGGGGTGACAGCACCTCCTTGTCTAATTCTAGCCAGTCTTTCTGTTCCAATAGGTGGTGGCACCTTACGATCTTGATTTGTGCTCCCTGACTTTGGCTGACCCAGGGCAGACGGCGCAGAAGCAGCTGAGAGAGGTGAAGATGATCCCGAGGAAACTGATGGAATAGGAGATTCACCTGATGAAAAAATAGTTCTCTTGCTTTATTACATATGAAATGCTCAGTTATGTTACCTACTGTTTTAGGGAGTGGATTCACAAGGAATGAAATTCTTAACATCTCACCAAAAGACAATTTCTGCTAAATTTAGTGGAACTAGTTCTACTACATCTATCTTATTAATACTGTAGATCAATATTTTGAAATAGATAAAAAATAAGTGTTCTTAACTTTAAGCGAACTAAAATAAGGACGCTTCTTTAGGACGAGAGAAGCCTCCATTAATGTCACAGCATTTGTCTTTTATGGCTGAAGGCAGTCTAGTTTGTGCTCACAAAATTAAATGCCAGTCAAGGGGATGTCAAATACATCTCAGTGTGGTGAACTTTCTTAAAGCTGAGAATCACATTCTTTTAGGAGAAAGTGATTAGGCCACAATACTGTATGGTGGATGGTAGGGTGCCAAAGTGGATAGGGATTTTCTGACACCCTTCCTCCCCCTCCCTTTTCTCATTTTTAAACACACTCACATCATGCTAGGATGTTCGTCAAAGGAGGGGAGCCTTAAGCCTCCCCTCTCCTGTGATCACAGCTCAGCTGTTTTGAGAGCAAAAGGCTTAATGCTAGGGCCTTGCAGGTCAAGTCCAGTCCACTGGTCAGTCATTCCTCATCTCTCATGTTATCTGATCATCAATTTTTTTAAAAAAGATCCTGCATCATTTAGGGGGAAAGCACATCAATTTCTTAGAATTTCACAGTTCCTTTACCATCTTCCAGAGATAGGAACAGATGGCTCCATAGTTTAAATCATGTATCATGTTCAGATTCAGCTTAAAAATAATCACAGAAGAACATTCCTGTATGACTGAACAATGTCCGGAAACAACATAGCTGTTCTCTTTTCTGTATTTCCCAAAGCTGAGCATAAACAAAGCAGTAAGGAAAGAGATGAAGAATATGTAATTGCAATGTCCTTCAATTCATTCTTCAAATTGTAAAAGAAAAGTCCAACTTGGACTGAACTCTTACAGTAAGTGTAATATATAGCCCAGCAAATTCAACCTGAGGTAAATATCCATTCTCCTAGACAAAAATATCTCAAGTCAGAGACCAGAGATTTGTTTTTAAAGGCTGTAAAAAGCCTTGGGTCCAAACTAAATGTGACCTGCAGTTACATGAATCTTTCCCTCTTTTTCTTCAACAATCAAATGCAGCCATGGAAGGCTACAACTCTTTTAAAAAAGGAAAGGTATCCATATTTCCCACTGCAGAAGAAGCAAAACAGATTCCGTGGGTGGAGAAGCAGAGAACAGTAAAATAGTTCTGAACTGCCTCTTTCCTTGTATTTGTTTGGTCAAATGCTGTCAAGGGAGGGAGTGATATTCATATGATTGCGTGTCTTGTTCAGTTTGGCCCTCAAAATGCCATTTTAACTAGTGCATTAATTTTCTCTTTTCAAATTGCCTCAGTTCCCCTAATCAACAATCTAAACAATTATCCTTGTTAAAATCATACAGCCAGCAAAAAGGTCAATACCAACAGACCGAAGAGTTGAATTAGACAGACCCCCAAAGCTCCTACATGATTCACTTGTCCAAGGATGTGGTGAAAAATGCTGTCTGTTAAAGCTGGGAGTCCCAACAGGTGCTGGCCCTTGAAGATAAACCCGTGCTCCTTGAATATTTGCTGAAAAACCTGCCATAGGCGCTGAAGAATTTGAGGAGCTGCTGGATGGATCTAGAGAAGGTAAGCCTAAAATTAATACAATTATTTCTGAGCAAACAACTCCAGATCACCAGAAAGACTTGGCTTGCTATCCAACTACACTAACAGCTCCCCACCCCTCATTGTGATCACAGTCACAGGATGGCAGCCCAAAAGTGTAGAAGCAGCAGTGCTGCTGAAGTGTGGCATTTTATGTATCTTAAGGGAAATGATTTGGGGGTTATCCTTCTATTTTGGGAAAATAAATCTGGAGATGCCTTAGAAGGAATTTTTCTAGATGTTACTGAAGAAGTTGGCTTGTCTTTCTGTGAACTGAGTATCAAACTTTGAAAACTGGTGTCAAAGAACTGTTTGTCTTTTAATCTTATCAGTCTGCTTTTCTCTGAAAAGGCATTTCTTTATTATTAGCAGGAAATGGGAAATTGGCATTAAAAAAATATTCCCCCATCTCTAGTTAATTTTATATAAACAGAGATCTTGTAGCACCTTCGAGACAAGCTTTTTTCCTTGAGAGATACATGGAGTGAAGAACCTGTGCCCACTTACTAATGGATGGGCACGGCATACCATTCACAGACATGCCTGTCCATAGGTGCTTCACTCCATGTGTGCAATGAAGTGGACTGAGTCTATGAAAGCTTATGCAACAAACTTCTTTTTCTCAGTTAGTCTCAGAAGTAATGCAAGAACCGTCTGTATACTAATACAAACTAACATGGCTATGTCTTTGAACACAACTACAACTGTTAATTTTGTGATTGCTTACACTCCTTGGCAGAAATGTTGATTCTTCCCAAGATGGACATTTGGTAATGGTGCCCACAGCACATACTCAAAAATAAATAAGTCTCTTCAATAAAATAAAATTTTAAAAAGTCCCTATTGGCCAAAAGAACTGGAAGACCATTGATATATGTCACTTGCTTGTATGAACTAAGTTCACTAAAGGTACTATTTGAAACAATATGAACATCTGTTATGGCCACACATGCAAGGCACAACCTGATCTCCGTTGCAGATCTGAACTGAACAAGAATATGCATGTCAACTAACCCTTTGACATTAGCACTGTGGCTGAGCTGCTTAGAGGAAAAACTCATTTCACTTTTGAAAAAAGGTTTCCCTCTTCAGGATGTGAAGACAGCTTCAAAAGAAAGACTCTGCTGTTCAGCATTTTGCTATTTTCCAATTAGAATCTCTGGGACCAAGTGAAAATGCTGAAGAGTATACTGGTGGTCTTTGGACCAAAAGTCAAAGATGCACTCATACCAGAGTGGTGAATTTGGGGCTCTTCATGTTACACTACAATTTTTATCCGATTAATCATAATGCTGGGTGAGGTGATAGGAAACTGTGTCCAAACTGCTGGGTGGTAATAGGAAACTGTGTCCAAACCTGTGACCTGGCATGTCACGGGCTCCCCATCCTTGTACTAGCCTATCATGAATAAATACTGCCTGAGAAGGAGCATGATCAGCTTACCTTCAAACCATGCCATTTTGTTTCTTTGAAAATGAGCTAGACTCTTACATCTCTGGGACATCTTTGATGCAGTTATATCTTGACAGGCATACTTAGTCTTAGTTCTGTCAGCATTTAAAAACTTGAGGGGATCTTCTAAACTGACAGTTTTGTCAATTTTTTCTGAAATTTGCAGGAGCAGATCAAGAAGGATATGATACCAATGCAGAACCTGATTAATGTTAAAAGTTATAGTAGTAAGCTGAACAAAACCATGACTTCCTACCACTGAAGTGTCTGTAAAGGTGCACTGCTACCAGCAGTGACAATAAGAAATCCTGTTTACATTTAAGATCTAGTTCAAGGGTGGGCAACTGCAAACAGGGCAGGGGGAATTCTCCCTTCCTGCATCCATCTGCTGGACCACAGCAGTGCATTTCAGCACATATGAAGTGATGTAGTATTACTTCCAGCTGCCATTTTGGCTATTTCTTTCTTTTTGTCCTTTTGGGGAAGTTTGGGGCCCGGGGGAGATTAAGGGAGAAAACTGTTGCTTTTTTAAAAGGTATTTTTGGGAGATTTGGGGTGGTTTGGGGGCAAAAACTTATCCCAAAGTCAGCTCTTCAAATTTCAAAAAAATGTTTGGAGGGGGTCCTGGGGACTTTGAGTGGCTTCTGTGTGTTCCACGGACCACATTTAGGGGCACCAGGGTCCACATGCAGTCTGTGGGCCACATGTTGCCCATCCCTGAGTTAATTTAGTTGACCAGCATAAATGCTCTTTAATGACGTTAATAAAACTTCAGCTGATACTGAAGAAGCGATATTATTTGACAGATATAAAGCCTGGTGCAAATGTAACGCATTCCACGTATCAAGGATGATACATTTTCATCTGCTCAATCCACTGATTCTCTATCCTGATTTAACAATACATATGCTATCGCTAGTGGTGGCGAAAATGAACCCAGGGATGTTCCTTAACTCATTTGCAAAACCATGGTTAAATTATATCAATCTAAATTACAATGGGTTTTCCTCTGCCTCTGAAAAACTGCTGATTTTTCAAGGTTAGCCATCTCTTTATCCCTGATGAAGACATGGTCAACCCAACAAACTAATGAAAGAAAGAAAATGACCATGGCTTTCATCTTACACTCAGTTATTTAATTCAGGCACTGTCTCACTATTGTTCTTATAAGAGGTCAAAGATACAGAAAATCCCTTCCATATGGCAGGATCAACATGGTCCTATAGTGCAAGGGAATTGTAGCTTTAAAATAATCAGCATGTTAAATTGCCTCTTAAAAACCAATGGCTAATCAGTGCAGCTATCTTAATATATACTCATAAAGTCCAGAAATTTCAGTCAAAAACTGACCCCCCGCCCAAAAAAAACCGGGCTGATTCATCCACAGGTCAATGTACGTATTGTAACTTAACTCATATCAAAAAAGGAACCATCCCCTTCTCTGAGTAGAGTGGTGAAAGGCAACAGCTCAGTCCATCTCAGGAGAACGTAAAGTAAGTACCGACCCCCTCTATTCTCAATACCAGGCCCTTTTGAATGCCTGGGTAGGAAAATGGTGGTGGTTATTAGCAGACCGTATACCTCTATGCTTTGATATCATTTAATTGGCAAAATATATTAACTGGAATAAATATAAAATACACATTGCTATGGCTGCCTGGCCATACTGACCGAGAAGAAAAAGCTGGCCATACATATGCATTGCAAAATAAGGTCAGGAAAGCCCTCAAGGAGTCGCCAAATTATAGTCAGGAAATCACCAGGAAACTCCAGCAATAATTGACCTGTATTTAGCCTCCAATGACTCAACCTTTAAGAGACAACAGCATCTGGGAGATTCCCCCAAGATGGATGATTGCTTGGTCAAAGGGAGAGGAGTTAACACAAAGTTCCCTTTTGTCCCCAACACCTGTCCAAAAATTACAGGGCTGTCAGGACTGCCATTAGCCCTTTGTCACCTAACGCTAAGGCCATTAACTCATTTCGGACCTCACTGTCCACTCTCCAGACTCCATTGTTTACTCTGCCAGACAGCCATTAACACCCTCACCCTCCAGGCAGAAAAAGAGTACTTAAATCCCAGTTTCTGGCCACCCAACTTGCAGTACACCAATTGCTGATCACTAGTCAGCCACTCTGATTCCCAACTGCGTACTGTCCTTAGACTCACGTCTAAGCCACGTTGCCGCTTCTTCACTGTTCTTCAGAATTGGTAACTATCACCCACTTCACCCTAAAAATCTCACTATCCAAAGTTTTCCTCCCTTTTCCTTCAATTAGTCTTGTGTGATTGTGTGACTATTGGGTCTTGTGTGTGTGTGTGTTTGCAATTTCCCCAGTAAAACAAATAAGCTTACTTTTGAATCACTGGCTGGTTCTTCCCTGCACTAGTACCAGTAAACACAGGTATAAAAGATCTCGTAAGCGTACCACCCTCTCACAGACCACTTCTTTGAGCTAACATTCCTCAACTTTTTGCAGAGATACTGGCATCACGTGAGGACACCTGAGTCACCCACGCTTTGGGGTATCAGTGGCAGCAGTGGCCCTTTGACATTTCCTCTCAAAGGAATGCTGTGAGACTAGAGAAGGTTGGTACTTCTTTTAGGTTCTCCCAGGACACACTAAGCTCTTGCCTTTCACCACTCTACTCAGAGAAGTGGATGGTTCCTTTCTCGATAACAGTTAATACTGTACCTTAGCTTCCATTAAAAAAAAAGGAAGAAAAAAAGAAGAATAAAAGAACCATTCTCTTCTCTCAGTACAGCGGTCAAAGGCCTTTGTGAATGTCTAGGTGGGAAAATGGTGGTGGCTGAGGTGGCCAGTCCTGTGAAGCGGTGCTGGTGTTTTCCCTCTCTTGTGAAATGACTCATAACTTACCTATAGGTTATATCAAAATCCATAATTTTGTCCGTAAAAGCTGCCTTTTGACTTATACATGTGTCAACTTATATATGAGTATATATGGTTAAGTCTTACAAGCTTTATGGTTGTTAATAACTCATTAGTACATATAAATGAACAACATGAACCCTCCAAATATTCAAGGGGATACCCTCCAAAACAATTGGTTGTCAAGGTTACATGAACATGGATAACAGAGACTAACAGTGCTGCCCTTCAAGGATCGGCCCAGATACAGCAAACTGGGTGCCACTTACAGAAGACATTCCCAAGTACTATTGTCACACTTAAATTTTCAAATGCAAAGCTGGATCTAATAAAGTGTCTGAACTCTTTGTGATCAATTACATGTACAATCGTATCAATAAACACATGATCACTCACTTCAATACATATTTGTCTGGGCTTAATTTAAACTTGTTCCTAGGGAAAGTGAGACAGAACAACTCACAGATCCACAGAACAGCTGGAAGGATGAAATGACTTTTAAATTGCCAGTCAAGGTGGAAACAGAACAAATTGTTTGCGGGTAATCCAAAAATAATCAACTTAGGTTTAGTGTCATAAGAGTTTCAGTATCCCTGCCTACTCTAAGCTCATCCACTTAAGAGCCTCCAAGACAAGCTGCAGTATTATAGCCTAAAAACTACATTTTCTATTTACCTCTGGAATTACACTGCCAACTCACACTAATATTTCACTGAAGATACTCAGTCCTCTCCTTCAAATGGCTAGCTAGAACCAGCAGGTCCTCAATTGCTCCTGAGCCTTCCAATATCTACAAGTGGTAGTCAAGGAGTACCTGGGGTTCAGTGATCAATCTACTCAATTTAGAACATGCAAGTAACTCATCATTCATTGACTATGTTAGCTATGGTAAAAACGTAAGAATAATAAAGCAAACTTAGATTCATAATACATTCTAAAAGGGATAATAGGTATTGCCTTCAGAAGAAGGTTCTCAGATACAAAGTGGAGCTATTTTTAAAGAGACCCAGTCAACACAGTGAAGTACAGGTCCTTGCGGTGCAAGTCACCTATTAAATTAATCAAAATACTGATTCTAAGTTATACTTGACAGCAAATTTAAGCATGGAGAAAGCCAATCTTGTCTTCTATTTTAAATGTGTAAGCAGGAGTGTTATTGCTTAAGTATCCAAAGTAGAACCATCCATAAATAAAAGGAAGGAATTAAAAAGCCTGAGAGAATTCTGCGACTTGCATAAGAATTAAAATTCTTTAGGAAAAAACAACAACCACAGAAGTGGAGAGGATCCCAAGGCATGCTACTGAGGACTGAGTATGTTCAGTAACCATGGAATATTGACTGACAGGGGAAAAAGAAAACTGGATGAAAAAAAAATAGTGTTCAGGTCAATGGCTACCTAAGAGAGTGAAAAACAGGACTCCACACTCCAACAATTTGTTTCAGCTCCCATCTGTATGGAATTTCTCAACATTCTTCAAGCCATATAATTTTTCTTGGCCTCTTCTTACAGAACCTGGACTTTTGGTTTTGTTTCATTGTAAAACAGGAAAAGAAGTGGCTTAATATTTTTAATCCTGTGTTTTTCAAAGGCCTAGGTTGAGAAAGACATACTGGTTTGGGGACACAAAATTCTGAAAGCTTTAAGGAAAAAAACTTCCTGTAGCCGCAAAGCAAAGCAAATGCTACAAAAGGGCTACCATTTTTGCTCAATTTTCCATAGGAATTTCTTGACTGGGTGTCATACCCATTTCCATGCTGCATGCTTTTGTTAATAACTTAGATACCTGAATTATATAACTACTATATACTGAATAAAAATCACCTGGATAAAACTCACCAACATATGATTCCTCTGCTCAGGATCAATCTAGCTTCAGAAGGTTTCAAATGCTATCAAGAGCCACCATGACAATTAACCCCTCTTCCATACATAATCTTAGCAACTTACCTACAGGACTAGTTGAAACTCTCTGAGAAGGAGGTCGAAATCCTGGAGCCTTGGAGTTATCAGGATGCACATTATCCATGGGCCCCAACACAGAGTTACCCAAAAATGTAGACTGAACAGTGAAAGATTGATCTGCTGCTGCTCGTGTGGACAGTGGACAGTCTCCCCATCCTTGGTTTGCCGGCACCTGATTACTATCAAAAAGACTGCTGAAGTGATTGAAGAGTGTTGCTGGCCCAAAGGTAGCAGGCAAGGATTTGTTTGGTGCATTTATATGCATCTGAGAACCATTCATAACGTTCACGGGTGATGAGAGCTGAACTGCAGGGGGTGGACCCTGGGAAGGTGTTAACGGTACTGCATTTGTAACAAAAATAGACTGAGGTTCTTGATGCAGATTTGCATTTGGTACCATTGAATAAAATGAACCTCTAGGCTGCATCCGGTGAGAAACTCGGGGTGCTGGTACAGCTAACTGAGGTAAGGTACTGTTGTCCTGATTATCTGCAGCAACTGATCTAGGTGAAGCTAAGCTTAATGGAGTGGGTTCTGAACTGGAAGAAAAAGACAGCGATATGGGAGGACTTAAGTCAGACATACTGGTTGGCAGTGTTTCATCTTGGACATTACTTGGAGGAGGTGCAGGACTGCTGGGTGTGCATGCTTCTACGGCTCCTGAATTGCTGCCCACTGAGATATTGCTACTAGCAACAACTGATGATGGCACACATGTATTTCCAACTGTTTGTTCTGGTGTTGATGCCTTTTCTTTGGGTACTGGTACAGAAGGGACAGCATCTGTTTTCAGTGCAGACTGCTGGGCCGGTGGAACATTAGAGGATAGAAATGTACTGGGAACATGCCCAGTGTTTTCAGGTGCAGGAGAAGCTGAAGGCAATGTGCTACATGTGGTTGTCACAGTTGAGACTGCTGTAGTCATGGTACTTGTTTTAGGAACACAAGCAAACAATTGCTTTCTGGCTGAAGATGGAGTCCGGTTACTTGTCACACAAAGTGGCTGAGTGGATGCAACTACTGAAGACACAGTACCAGAACAGCTAGAAGCTAAACCCGTAGACTCAGATTGCAGAATATTGCCATTCTGGTTACTGACGCGACTGGAACTGTTATGCTTTGGAGAGCTATTTGTGCTGCCTGGGTTAACTGGTCTCACTGGGAATGGTCCCCAAGTATTTGGAGAAGTCGAAAATGTTCCTCCAAACTGGGCCATAGGTAAGCGAGGGTGACGAATTTGTTGCATAGTTTGGGCAGCCAATATAGCAAAGTGAGGATGGGAATAAGCTAAGGGAAGGGAGACTGGAAAAGAAGAGCGCACATTTGCTGGGACATTCTTGCTTAATTTGTTGGCAGACTGGAAAGTAGAAAGCGTTGATGACTGAGAGGTGACAAGTGACGGAGATCCAAGAGCAAATGAGCTTTTGTTTGATGATGAAGCAGTACTGACGCCAGATGAAAAATTTGTATGGATTGATTTGGTGCTGGAAGCAGGTGTTCTTATATGAGTTTTAGGAATTAAATCTTCCAGTTCCTTGGCAGGATCTTGAATGAGGGCATTAATCAGCTGTACTGCATACCGTGTTGATTCTGTCCCACCCCTGAAAAAGAAAAAAGTGGTACCATCACTAGAATGCAAGTCTTAGTTCAGCACACTTAAAGCCATTTCAAAAACTTGAGATTTAAGTATGCACACTACCTTATTGTGATCATTCTCTCTCCATTTTTATCTTTCTGTTTGTCCACATCAATATGAGCACCAGTGACATCCTGGATTGCTGTGATGTTGCACCCACCTCTTCCCATTATTCGAGACACAACAGATGCTGGGACAGACAGCTTTTTTGACCTAAATGTCAGGTGGTATAAAAGTCTGAGTTACCTTTTGTTTTGTGTTTCAGTCTTTTAAACCATATTATAACATGTATTTTTGACAACTGGCTAGACATCTTGGAACAGTGCATCATTTTTACTGAAGTCCTGTTAATGCCTCCGATCTTCCACCACAAAATAAAACTTTGCTGATTTTTTTTCTTAATGGTCAGTATTTCAGACCTTCTTTGATATATGCCATTCTGGGTAAATAAATCTTCATTTAACTTATGATAAAAGTTTTTCCACTAAGGCTACTTTAACTGACAGATTACATGTCAAATTCTCCTCTCTTACCAATGGCAATCAAACTGAATGGCTCCCACAGGTTAAAACTGCACACTTATATCTGGTCATATACCACTTTTTTACCCTATATCCTTAAAGTTCCTAGTGATTTTACACACAGTTGAAAAGGGTATGTAATGGAAAAATCGCTCATAACACATTATATTAGCAAATCTTTCAAGTATGTCTGTCATCGATATGTCTGTGTGAAACAACTAAGCATCTTTGGCACTAGTTATGTCTCTACATTCCAGAGCAATGCCCTTCTATCTCTCTGCACTCCATGGATGGCTTTGTGGCTTATCTGGAATGAACAGCAAATTGAAAACCACAAATGAAGCAGTTTTAGATGGGCTTCAGAAAACAATGAAGTTGACAGAACAGTCTGTATTTGTTCATACCTTTAAAGTGCTTAGAGATACACTTTGGCTAGTCTTATTTTTCTCTTTGCCTCTGCCAACAGTAAGTAATTTAAAAATTTTACTCGCCAGTCTAGAGACTTATAGAATATCCCCCTCTTCCGTTTCAGAAGTGCTACGTTTTCTTCCAGCATTCTCTCACTATAGTCCTTAAAAATGATGACTTTCCTTTTAATCAAAACTAGTTCCAACAGCTTGAAAGTATGCCAGTTTTGCAACTCTTTCTCATATTGATTTGATTTTCTTCTCAACTCCCACATAATGATACAGGAGCCACTTTAACACTCCCTCCTTGCTCCTCTACACATCTGGTTTCTTCTTCCCTGAAATTCTAAATGGCATGCAGATCTCAGTCAAGACCACATCTATACATAATTAATACCCCTCCTCTCATACCAGTACAGAACTCTGTGTATGACTTCAAAAATACCTTTTTGCTCCCGAACAGCAGCGTCCCCCTCTCTGCAGCTGAAATTGTTCAACTGGTGTTGACTGCAGACTGTTGCTAGGAGAAGGATCTTTCAACACTCTGCCTACTTGCCTGTCAATCAAGGGTGGAAAAGACATGGTGGGGGAATGAGAACGAGTAAATGATTTTATAGGAAGTAGATGAGTATCTAAAAGCACATTTTTACTCCCAGGATAAGACCAAATAATGCTCTATCAACCTCATATTTCCTTTGTTAATTTATATTTCTTGAAATTCCTACCTATTTCAATAGCAAACAAATACACTCTTAGATGAGAAAACTGATTTCTTAACAGGCCTACTGCAAAGTGTGAAGAGCAGCAAAGACCTTAAGCTCACAGGCAAAGCATGCAGAGGTCTGAGATCTGCCTAATTTCACAGATGGAACAACAGAAGACATTTTAGGAGCACTCACTAATTTTCTGCAGACTAAATACTTTCTAGAAGAACCATTTAATAAAAATGCTCTAGCAAGCCTGACAAAGTCAGTACATTAAACACAAGAAATCTGACATCAGACATGATTTACAGCAATGCTTCTCAGCCTATGGGATGAAGGGATACCAGCAATCACTGTCTTCCAATGTGCCAGGGACTGACATTATATTTCTGATCAATGGGTACACTTGCTTCCTCTCTTCCTGGAAAGTTGCCAGGGACTGGTGCCAGTCCAGCCACCACCACTTTAAACAGCAATTGGTTTAGACAACAGTACACTTTACTGAAACTAATCTAAACAGTTAAGAGTTTAGGTCCTACTTATTTCAACAACAATCAAGTATACCCTTAATGAGAAGACGGATTTCTTAACCGCCCTACTACCGAGTGTGAAGCACAGCAAAAAATTCTTGACCCTCCTCGCTCCCCTAGTTTCAGGGCAGAGGAAAACTACTCTCAAGTATACATTGTCTTAAAAGATCCCACAATGAGAAATAAAAACTTTAAAAAGCATGAACTACCAAGTGTTACAGTATAATTGATCTTTCACTTCACAAAGTTCCAACATGTTGGTTTTATGACTGGCAAAATGCAGCAGGAAGCCTAAGGCTCATAATTCCTCTCCCCCATGCACAGAAACTTTTGGGTATACTAGAAGCAATACAAGGAAGTGTGGCTTATGGGCTCCAGTTGCCATGAAAATGACTAGAGTGACCATACACAGGCCTCATTTGACACTCAAGTTTTTATGTTCGGTAGGTAAGAATGTATGTGTGTGTGGAGGGGAGCCATTTGCCTTCAAGTTGCCTGTCAACTTATGGCTATCCCATGAATTTCATAGCGTTTTCTTAGGCAAGGAATACAAAGAAGTGGTTTCATCATTTTCCTACTCTGAAATACATCCTCCAGCATCTAGCGTTTGTTGCAATCTCTCATCCAACTACTAACCAGGGCCAACCCTGCTTAGCTTCCAAGATCAGATGGGATCTGGTGCCAATACATGACATTAATATTTACTTCTGTATATGATAACATGTCAAATTTACTTGTTGTATATGAACAAGGCTGGTATTACCTAAGTATTAAATGTTTACTAAATATTAAAACCTGTCATTAACACCTGACTGCGCTATTCAATAAATTCTACAATAAATTCTACACACAAATTCTACTGTTTACTATGGGTAATCTATGCCATTATTATCAGTCTGACATTGACCAACCAATCAGTCAACCTCGTGAATTCGTTTGACTACAACTGAACGGGAGCAAATGGAATAATACATACCTCCGCACTACTTCTTTCCAGCCTTCTTCTCTTTTTTGGCCTCTTTTTGGACTAGTCAGATTCAGCTTTATGTTTGGAGATGTCAGAGGCAGAGACACAGATTTATAACTTGTTGTTAAGGAGTTCGGATTAGCATCACCTTCAAGCCTAGGAACAAAGGTGATTTGATTACTAAGTACTTCATACTAAACTATCAAATATTCCAATAACTGAGTTCCATGTTCTCTAATGATACACATTGTGATCAACATCAAGAAGTGATTTTAAGGAAGAAGGATCCTCAAAGTGCTCACAAAGCATATACAGTAGAGTCTCGATTATCCGACATAAACGGGTGGGCTGATAGTCGGATAGCCGAAAATGTCAGATAATCTGGAGGCCCATAGCGGCCGCCATGTTTGGGGGCGTGTCTGGGGGCATGGAAATGCCTACAGCCACGCCCCCAAGCAGCTGCAACGCTGGATAATCTGGAATATTGGATGACCGAAGGACGGATAATTGAGACTCTACTGTATTTACTTCCTAGAGGAGGTAAAGCCAGCACAGAACACACATTTATCACACAGGAAGCTTTATCTTGACTTCAGCAAGTAATGACCAAAGGGTACTGACAATTAGGTAAATTATGCAAATCAGATACAAGATAAACAGTCTCCTTTCCTGTACTTGTTTTTAAAATTATAGTATGTGCATCCACACATGCAAATTCTACATTTCACAGAACACTGTCTGAAACTGTCCAGAGCCAAGAACTACCAAATTAGGTGATGGATCTGTCTCAACTATAGTAACCTCTAACCTCCTGTTTGGTGTCTACCAACTTGCAAAACAATCAGTACCACTGTTTGCAACAATGATGGAAGAAGGATTGTGGAGATACAGAAATGACTATGCAGAGAGCATTAATTATGGGTTAACAAACTCTTCTTCTTGCTTTCACTACATGTATATATACAAACACTAAAAAACCAATTACCAGGACCAACAGGTACAAATAACTTTACATGAATAAAAAATGGAGTATAGCCCTAACAAAGACCACAATGGAATGAGCTCAAAAAGAAGGCAAAACACTTAATAAAACTGACAGGTAGCAGCACCCAAGTCTGGTACTGCTGCAACAGAAACCATCTGGGATTCCTTGCTAGCCGAAGTCATAGACTGGTAAGTGAAGCTACCAAACTGGATGGGATGGGATGGCACTTTAGATCCTGTTCTATGGCTTACATAAGAAACAGACTAGAGTTTTCTGAATATAGGTGCTAATACATTCAACAAAATGCTTTTCTTCCATCTCATGCACGCAAAGTCCAAAGCATGTCACAGAGACAAAGCTCTCTCCCTGGACATGTCTTCAGTGGTTGTGGCATGGGTAGTTATACTCCTCACCAAAACAGAAAATTGCAGCACTTGTGAATATAAATGATTAGCACAAAAGGTGCATGGTACAGGCAATGAGGGAATTCAAGAAATAAACCCACACTAGCAGAGGCTAGGAAAAGGAAATGATGAAAATAAAAACAAAAGTACTGTTTGCAACAGACATTTGTACATTTTAACTGTAAATGTAATTTTAACTGTCTGGGTAGACAGACATTTGTACGTTTTAACTGTAATACAGTTGGCCCTCCATATTTGCAGGTTTGACTTTCATGATTTGCGAATTTCTTCAACCCCTGCCTTCTTTACCTGAGGCACTCTTTTTCTGGGGGAACCTTCCCTGTCGGAGGGCTCTGATCAGGCCATATGGCCCCTTAAAAACCCGCCTCTTGTCCTCCTCCTTCTCCATCAGCAGCTGCCTAGCCAGCTAAGGATGGCTTGCAGCCTGATTTCTCAGCACCACAAACCCTCTCCTGATGCAAGGATGTGGGTGAAAGGAGACCACCATATTGACCCACTCTCTTTCCCTCTCCTTTACCTGAACTGGTTTGGACTTTGGATACCCATTCTCCCCATCATGCTCAGCTCCCTTCCCACAGACACACACACATTTTGATGTTTGTGATTTTTCCACTTTTGCAAGAGTCCGGCATTCCACCCCTAGTGAATGTGAAAGGCTGACTGTATGTTCAAATAATGGCCTATGCTATACTTGTGTGCATGCTGCCCAGACAGGTAGACAAAAGTAATACATGTCCCAGCCCTCCCTACAGCCACTGGCAGCATGTGAGACAAGTTGGGGCAGGCGGAAGGAAAGGTTCATGCCAAATGGATGGGGGAGGTGTTCCTGTGCTTGAAGCCCATTCAGCTTGTAACCAAGGTAAGGGCCTCCCCATAGTCCTGAGGTTTATGATTTTTGGTGATGGTAAAAACTTTCAAAAAGGCCTTAAGTATTATAGTTTTACTAGCCAACTGCAAATACTTCATGCTTCTGAGATGCAAGTTGTAACTGTTTTATCTCACCTTGCTTTTTCTGTAGCGCCTTGCCTTTTCTGCTTTGTTTTATGTTGTTTTGATGTTATATCTTATGTTTTAATAGTGCTGTATAAACCAGTGGTTCTCAACCTGTGGGTCCCCAGATGTTCATGGACTTCAGCTCCCAGAAGCCCCAGCCACTATGGTCAATGCTCAGGGCTTCTGGGAGCTGAAGTCCATGAACATCTGGGGACCCACAGGTTGAGAACCACTGGTATAAACCCTTCAAACAACACATAAATATCACGAAGCATAGGTCTCTGGCTAACATGCACAAAGATGTCTCTAGATTAGTATGACGACAGGCCACACTCTTGTAATTTATTATGCAACAGTTTCCAGTAAGAGAGCCAGTATGGTGTAGTGGTTTTAGCACTGAACTACAACCCTGGAGAAAATGGCTCGGTTTCTCACTCGGGCAGGGACATCCACTGTGGGACCTTGGGCACATCACATACTCTCTGTCCCAGAAAAGCCCATGATAGTTCATCTCAGGGTCGCCGTAAGTTGGAAACAACCTGAAGGCACACAACAATAGCTTCCACTAAAAACAGAAATTGGATCTCTTAAGTCATCTCCAAAACAAAAGGACACCTCCAAAACAAAAATCTCAATCTAGATGTACAATGGAAATATAGACCTTAACATATCTAGCCTTGACTGTGCAATCTAATGCATCTTGGCTTTGCCTTTATCAGATACATCTTAACTACTTTTAATTCTAGGATCTGTAAAGAATTTAAATCCCACTGGCCAATACTCCTCTCAGTTATGCAGATGGGAGACCTTACTGGAAATCAAAATACGTATATTTGGAAACACTTCTTTATCAAGATAGTATGAGAAGTACATGTTGACAGTTTTAATCAGGTGAGGAAAGCAGACAGAATGACAAACCTGGTTTGCACTTTGGAAACTGAGGTGTTAGTCTTGTCTTCCTGAGAAGGGAGCAGCACTGAGGCATACCGTCTGTCGCTTGAAGAGTGTGTGTCCATAGTGAAGTTTAGTTCTTGGCTTTTACCTCCACTGCTACTCTCACTATTGCAATCTGTGCTGTCTAAGTTGTCAGAATCGCTATTACCTCCAGCACTACCACCCCTTGGCTCTCCATTGATTTTGTTTTTATCGGCTTTTTGCTGGGCTAGAGTTATATGCTGGTCTGGTAAAATGATCTGCACATTTTGAGGAGTGTCTTTTGTTTTATTCTTCTTATTTTTTCTATTTGTGCTGGGAGTTGTTACCACATTTGCCCTCTTCTTCCCAAAAGCATTTGTGAAAGTAGCAGATGTTGCTGATATTCCAATAGTAGTTGTGGTTGTTGCACTTGGAGGCTCTAAAGGAACTTCTTGATCAACTGAAAAAAATAATAATTAAAAAACAAATTGTGAGTCAATATTTCAGAACAGTATTTCCAAATTGTAATATTTTATTCCATGATATTCAACTTGAAATGTTTTTCTTTAATTTGCACTGGACGGCTAGGTCTTTTACCTATGGCTAAAAACAAGTATTTATTTAACTACTCCAATGGCAGCTGATGAAGTAAAAAGAATTTATTTGAATCTGTTTTTTTTTCTTAAACTTTACTAACATGTTCCAAATGCAAACACTATTGATGTATAAATAAATACTCACAGAAAGAGAAACAATGAAAACATTTAAATATACCAAAAATCTACAAGCTACCTTATAAATTAAAAATAGAAAAAAAATAGAAAAAGAAATGACACCCCCCTTCTATCTACCTTCTATTCAGAAAATCAATGCATTTAAATTTTTGATTCTCAGGTCTTTTCATTTTCATAAACCTCTGTTTTTAAAATTTGCATATCCCAATCTTACAAGGAAAAAAAGCTGACTGGACTCTCCACTACAGGAAGGGTACAGGAACAGAGGCTCATCTGACAGTCTTAATCAGAAGGTTCTTCACTTTTAATGGCTTCCAAAGTTAGTTAAGATTTCTTCTTATAAGAAAGCTGGTTCTGGCACGAGAGTGTCAGATTTACAATCTAAACAGCTGCTTTTAATGGCAAGGGCAAGATGCTGATCCCTCAGTGCTTCCCACTGGCATTTACTAAAATGTATGTGCAAATTATGAAAATTTTAGACCCAAATGGGGAATCCTCTGCTTCCCCTTTGTGTGTGCGCACGCGTACGTGCACAAGACTCTAGCACAGAGCCTTCCAAACTGTGTGCCGTGACACATTAGCGTGCCGGTTGCAGTGTGTAGATGTGTCGCCACCACCCCAGGTGAAGAGAGACCCCGGCGAGAATGGTGGCTGCGAGCCGGGCTTGGTGGAGGAGCTGTCTCTCCTGCCGCCGCCACCGCCACCCGGGGCCAAGGAAGACCCCGGTGGGGGTGGTGGCAGGCCAGGTCCAGGTGGAGGGGCTGCCACCCCTGCCACACCCCAGGCCAGGAAGACCCCAGTGAGGGCAGTGGTGGCAGAGGGGCCAAGGTTGGGTGGAGGGGCTGCTTCCACTTACTGAATTACTTACTGAATTACTGTGTCGCGAAATGATGTATGTCTAAAAAGTGTATCATAAACATGAAAAGTTTGAAAAGCTCTGCTCTAGCAAAAGGTTCCTCTGTCCAGCACTTTACTGTGAAAGCTCTCCTGGCTTCAGAGCCACAAGATCTGCCGCTGGCTCATCCACCAGAAGTCTTCTCCAAACCTGTTGTTCTATGAATTGAGAGGGGTTTTTGTTTGTTTGTTTGTTTATAAACAATACATAAATATGGCACTTTACAAAGTAACGAATTATTAAGCAAGATGGAGATTACAATGTCAATGTTCAGACAAAGGCTTCATTCTGTGGGAACGACTATTAAGGAATTAAATGAGAAGCTTCAAAGCAAGATGAGGTCTTAGTTAAGAGATTTACAGACACAAAAAAGGTGACAACGCTTGGGCATAATTTTATTTTATCCTTAGTGGGGTGGGAACTACAGCACTTTCTGCGTGGCCAGCTTACATGGTAAAATCTTGACTATCTGGATGGAGCTGCAGCATGGGCTTACCTTATCAAGATTGCTTCACAGAAACAAATGGTACCATAGTGGTTTCCAGCCACAAAGTTTATATATAAAAACAAGGCCAGGCTACAAATGCTCTAGGGAGGCAGTATCATGTATGAAGGTATACCGGTAAATTTAAGAAAGGAAGAGAGTTCTGACTGGCAAAATGTGATAGTTTTGGGTGACCTACCATACCATCTTGAACTCAGCCATCTCACCTGATTTTGGAAGCTAAAGTAGGGTAGAATTTTATTAGTTACTTGGCCAGAAAACTATCAGCTAATATGGGGGATCTCCAGCAGCTTAGGAAAGTCACTGTCAATTGCAGATCCAACAGTCTGACGCACTATAAGGCAGCTTCCTGCAATTCCATTGCAAACTATACAGTGACATTGTATCTCAGAGATGCAAAGGTATGGAAAGATTCAAGGGGGAAAAAAACATTATTTCTTCTTTTATTTAATATAAACTGTGCTTTTTCACCAAACTAGATACTCATGGACTCCTATTTTCCAAAACAAAATGCTTCATTTTAGAATGTTTTTAGAATGATGAGTAATATTTAACACAAGGTGTTCGCCTTTACTTCACCATTATTTCTAAGCACATGCAAGACCTGTTACTGGAAAGGAATTTTCAGATGTTGTTGAAGAATAAAAAAAAAGCTTCAGGATGTCACAAAATAAAGGACCAAGAGAGAGATTCTACCATTGTATCTCCCCTGCAATATGATGGCAAGGCCCCTGCATGATTCAACCCACAACTCTTCTTGCTTCTTAACTGCTTCAGACTTCATTTTCTGCAGCATGTAAAAAGACTGGAGTGTATTTGGAATATGTAAACCAAATCATGGAATAAACTGATGTAAAAAGCTATTGAAGTTTGATTCACTCAAGACAAATCTTCAGTCTTTACACATTCATTAATCTGACAAAAATGGAAGAAGCAGACAATGCAAAATCTGTTGGAGTAATATCCAGCATGGTATAGTGATTTGAGCACTGGACTATGACCCTGGAGACCAGGATTTGACTCCTTGCTCAGCCATGGAATCCCACTTTGTGCATCACATACTCTTAGCCCCAGAAAACTCCATGACAGGGTTTCCCCAGGGTTGCTGTAAGTCAGAAATGAATGTACACAACAACAGCTCAGAAAATGAAACAAATTGGCCAGTTTCGTGTAACAAAGCCAGTATTCAATAAAACAAGATTCCCCCACCTTCCTCAGTGTCCCCTCTGAAAATAAGTGTTTGTGGTTCTGCCTGACACTGTGGATTGCAAATATTATTCTCAACTTAAGAGAAAAAATATGTTCTACTATAATGTTAAGGATTTCTATTTTTAAGCTTTAATCATTTGCTTGCTTCTCATTGTTGTTAACTGCCATCAAGTTGATCTTGACGTATGGCAACTCTGTGGATGACAGATCTCCAAACCACTCTATCATCAATCACCCTACTCACGCCTTGCAGATTCAGGGAAATGTTTTCCTTGACTGAGTCTATCCATCTGTAACGTGGTCTCTCTCTCTTTTCCTATCTTACCAAACATTACTGTGTTTTCTAGTGAGTCATGTCTTCTTGTGATATTATCAAAGTACGACAGCCTCAATTTTGCCTTCTCGGCTTTTAGGGAGAGTTTAGGCTTGATTTGCTCTACGACCTATTCATTTGTCTTTTTAGCAGCCCATGGGATCCATAGACCTCTTTTCCAGCAACACATTTCAAAAGAGTTGATTTTCTTTCTTTCAGCTTTCTTTGCTGTCCAGCTTCACAACTATATACAGAAACTGGAAATGTCATGGCATGGACAATCCTACCTTTAAAATATTCAATTATGTATCTTTACACTTCAGGATCATGTCTGGTTCCTTCATAGCTTCCCTGCCAAGTTCTAGTCTTCTTCTGATTTCTTGACCGCAGCCTCCATTCTGATTAATGATTGTGCTAATGTATGGAAAATCTTGAACTATTTCAGTGTCTTCATCATCTGCTTTAAAGTTTGTAAATCACCCGTGGTAATAATTTTTGTTTTCTTAATACAAAAGGAACCCTTTTGTATTAAGTGGTGTCTTCCATTTTCACTCCATTACATCTGTAAATGTATCTGGCACTGGTATGTCTAGAGAGCCAATGGGTGTAGTGGTTTTGAGTGTTGGACAACTCTGGAGACCAGGGTTTCAATGCTTGGCCATGGAAACCAACTGAGTGACCTCGGGCAAGTCACAGTCTTTCAGCTTCAGTGGAAGGCAAAGGCAAACCCCACCTGAACAAATCTTGTCAAGAAAACCCTATGAGGTTCACTTTAGATTTGCCATAACTTGGAAACAACCTGAAGGCACATAACAACAATTGGTATCTCTAGATTTTTTGTTGGTATTTCTTGTTACACTGCTGCCAACTTGATTCTCTTTTGCTGTTCCTTATTTTCATCTTGGCATGAACCTTGGGAACTTTCCAGACTCAGAGTTAATGAAACTTTTTGAAGTGAACCTCTGAACACCTCTGCCTCAAATAATCTACTTTTATTAAATTCTTTTAATGATTTCCTTATCTGAAGACTTTATGCTTCCAGTATTCAATCCTTTTTGCTCAGTTCCTATTTCTTGTGAGTTATTGTGATCTACCTTTAACATCAAATCTGATAAGTCATTCATTGCCACTGCTTTATTTTTACTACATATACTGCTACTATTTAATACACACTTTCCAGCTTTACCTGATTGTTTGCCTATCTTTTCTCAGCTCTTGGAAAGTGATGTAATGGTTTGCTTTTGAGATGACTCCTGTCTATCTGATGAGTGTGCTTTTCTTTAATTGAACAAACATGCTATATTCATTTTAAGTATACTCTCTTTAGTATTTAAACTAACTGTTGCTAAATCAGATTATGGAATTTAATTTCATTTGATTACTCAAGTTATTTAAATTTTTCATATTTATGTAATTCTAATACAACAAATAAATACAAATACAAATACAATACATATTACAATACAAATGACCTAATTATACACACACATATATATAAATAAAAAGTATCTATGATACACACAGAAAAGAACTTCCTTCTATAATGAAGTAACAGCCTTATGTAGTTATCAAAGGGGGAAAAAATCTAACCTCTCCAATAATGTGAAGAAAGGGAAGGAAAATAATTAGCAATAACCTCAATAACATTAATCTTATACATTAGCATTCTAACAATAAAAAAAATTAAGAATTGCTAATTTACCTTATAATTTTTAACTATCTGTTACTGCTTGTTACTATAACCCGTGCTATTTTATACAACAATAGTAATAACATCTCTTTCCCAATCACCAACATTCCATCAGGCATGAATTGTATTTTTCTTTTTCTGTCATCCCTCTGGCATATAAGTATCAGAGAAATTCCATCATTTCACAAGTCAATGTACAATAATATCAAAAAAATGAAAAATATATAAAAAGAATGACCTTTATTAGAACATTAATTTCATTGATTTACTCATCCCCCCCTTTTTTTTGGTTAAAAAAAGAAGCAAATCACCCTCAGTTTTTATACAGAAAACTGTTAATAAATTAACTGTTGAAACCATATGTGCTGATTTTTTTACTTTGAAGAAAACGCATAAACATCTTCCAGACTTTACGGAATTTGCTATTCATCTTATTTTTTAACGGCAAGTAGATCTGTTCATCTCTGCAATTTCCATTTTCTAGCCGTTCTTCCAGGGTGGGGATGGCAGACCTTTTCCAATGCCTGGCAAGAACAATCCTGGCTGCTACAATCAAATGCCAAGCTAATTCTCCAATTTGATAATCTTAATTTCTATCAAATCTCAGAATGCCAGCAGAAAAAATGCAGGTATTAGATCAATTTTCATCTTCAATATCTTCTGCATACAAGATAAATTGAAAACCAGATTTTTTTTTTTTAACTCTGTCACATCCCCACCATATGTGGAAGAAGGAACCAATCTGTGTACTTGTGCTGGTCAATGACCATAACAAAGATATCTACAATCTGTGTATTACACTTCCAACATTGAGTCTTTACATCTTTGTACATTTTGGCTAATCTGCTGGGTGGGAGGTACATTTTTAATACATTTTCTTGCAAAGTTTAGAAACCTGAGTAAGTTGTATTACATTTCCACATTTTCTCCTGGTCTTTCATCAAAATATTATGGCCTAAGTCTTTAGCCCATCTTGTCATGCAATCTTATACTGCCTCTTCTTCTAGATTAAATGTAAGTAACATTTTATACAACCTAGTAAGCAGATGTTTTCTCCTTTTAGCATGTTGTCTTCAAGTTCTGTATATCTTAACTCAACCTCACCAGCTTGCAGATCTTTTTTTAATCTAGCCCTAATCTGGAGATATGGAAATCACTGCACTGGGATACCTCATCCCACAGCTGTTGCTTCTACTTATTTGGACAGAATCTCCAACTTGTTTTAAAAGATCTTTTGTAGGTGGTCCAATCTCCATATCCATATGTCCACAGTCCTGACATAGAAAGTGTTTCCAAGAGGGCAGTTTAGGACATAATAACAATTTATATCTTTCCCAAACAGTAAATAAGGCTTTACATATTACATGATTCTTAAAAGATTTCTGAACTTTGGTCTTGCCATACCACAAGAAGGCATGCCAGTCAAAATGTAGGTCATGTCCCTCGGAAAACAAACATTCTGAAAGCAGTTTGTTCTGTTACTTGTTAGGGTGTCTGGAAGGAGTGGGCTGCTGTTACTCATTATGATTAGCCAGTGAGCAGTCTGTCACATTGTTTGTGCTACTCGCCATTCCTTGTTACACTGTGGCTTTTAGAAGGAAACATCTCATTTGATAATGGCATAAATCTTGGGGAAAAAACTCCATGAAAATACATACAAAATAATGAGAAGTCATTGCACCAACAAAGCAACTTTGTATCTGAACATTACACTGCATTTAAAATCTGCCCTTGTGATACCCTCACTGTTGCTCTTGTATGCCTTCAAGTCGTTTCTGACCTATGGAGATCCTAAGGTGAAGGTATCACGGGGTTTTCTTGGCAAGATTTATTCAGAGGAGGGTGTTGTCTTTTGCCTTCCTCTGAGGCTGAGAGAACATGCCTTGCCCACGGCCACCCAGCTAATCTGTAAAAGGATTCTTCATTCTTGCATCAGCTGAGTGGCCTGAAGCTCTCCTTGCTACTTCCCTTCCCTTCTGTTTGTAATGCTCCGATTTAAGATGGCACCATGAAGCTGCAGTCAATTTTCCCCCCTCTGAGTGATCCTTTACTCTGTGAATATTGAACTGGTGAGTTAGCAATCTTTACTTTTTCTCTGTTTCTATATTTTTTAGCCTTCTTAACTTTGTTAGTATTATTTTGTTTATATTTTACCACCACAGCTTTTGTTTCCAAGTGTTGTTGCAGAAAACACTTTTCTTTTATTGCTCTCACTTGATGAAATAAACATTTTTCTTAAGATGGACTCTGAAGTCTGTTCGGAGGCACACTTCTCAACAGCCAATAGAACAACTAAGTTGTTTTTGTTAACATTTTCTTCCTCTGTGGTCTGCATACTTGCAGTCATTGGAGCAGATTTCAGGGTAAGCTCATCCTCTACTCCCCCCCGGAGGTAAATGGGATTCCTCTATGTCTTCATCTGATTCCTAATTCTTTTTTTCTTTAATAAAGCACTCAATGATGATGTCATGTTTATCTATTATTTATGCCTAATCTACTTAGAAAAAAAATTAAAGCTATAATTTTTAGAGCAGAAGACATTAAAAAAAACACAACCGTCTCAAACAGACAGTAAGGTAGGAGAATTAAAACTGGAGAGGAAGAAAGAATCAACTGATGAAATGGCTTAGAATTTTGGAGTCTTGCCTTGAAGGAATAACCCACTGGTTGTGGATTGCTCTTTCAGATATCCTGCAAATTTATATTTCCAAAGTAATAAAGTGACTTTACATCCACAAAGGAATTAAAAAAGGAACTGTCTATTTACAAGTTCCTTTCAACAATTCATTTTTTCCCTGGAAAAAAGCTTAAGAAATTTGCCCAATGATGTTCTATAGGCATTCATGCTATTTTATAAAATAACATTAGGGAAGAGACATACAGCCCTGTCCAAGAAACATAATAAATACTTGATTGAGGGGGTAAGAACACAAGCAATACAGTTTATATAACTAACTGGGACATCTGTCAGACTTAACAATGAGATTAATTAAGAATAACTGCACTTGTTAATATACAAATTCCACTTTGGTCAATCCTGAAAACCAACTCCTACTAAATTCAGAACACTTTATCACCTAAAGAAAGTAAGAATCTGTTACAGGCTCCCTCACTTATCTGACAGGTAAGGGCCCAGAGCACTATCCAAAAACTGAATTAGTTGAGAAGCAGTCTATGCATTATAAGGAAGCACAAAATACGTTTAGAGGTTCAGCTGGGACTGACTGTGCACACACTGCTTGCAAAGTCTCTCAGCCAGCTTACTGCCTCCCCACCCCCATTCAGCTTACTTTACAAGCAGCACATGCATGAGAACAGTTCCAAGCAAGCCTCCACACGCAAGAAAAACTGATGAAACAACGGAACCCCCTGTCAAATTAGTGGACCTTGTCCTTCATTTGGGAGCATCAAAAGATAACAGGGCATCAAAAGCTGGGGGCTTCCTGTAATTGACTATTTAGATGATTAGTATATGAAATGAGTTCCTCACCATCATCATCATTTTCTTCTTCATCTTCATCTTCTTGCAGCTCTAAGGTTTCCTTAGGTTTGTGCTCCTCATCTTCCTCCTGTTTACGTTTCTGTTCTTCCTTTTCTTCTTCCTCTTTTCCTTCCTCTTCTCTCTCTTTGCTGCAAGAGCCTGCTTTCTACTCTCTTCTCTGGACTGTGAAAACATCATGTACAATTTATGTTATATCCCAACAGCAAAGATGGATTTGTAGATAATAAGGCTGGCTTAGAGCAAAGTGGGCAGTATGGTCCATAGGACACATCCAGGACCCTTAAGCCCCCACTGCAACCCCAGGGCTCCCCAAGCCCCTCAATACTCCCTCAAATTTTCCAAAATGGCCTTCGAGGGTGTCCATTTTCTCCCTTTCAACCTGTTTTAAGCCTTTGGGGATCCTGAGGAAAAGACTCCCAGACAGAGGAAATGTCACAACTTGGACAATCTTCCCCATTAGACTGGAGGTTTAGGGGGAAAAACTGTGGGGGGAGGCATGGGGAAACTGGGGAAAGATATGGGTTTCCCAGACTGTGAAGGCAGAGGCAGCCTCCAGATCACTGGAAGCTGTCCACTCCTGGACTCCACGTAACAGGTAAAAAGGTTTTCTTTTTAAACACTTAGCTCAAAAAGGCCTATACTAAATGAGTCCTTAAACTGTAAGATAAATACAGAAATATTTGTTCCAATACAGTTTAGCACAAACAAATCACTTTTGCTTTTGTAAGCAAAAGTACACAACTGCTAAATCAATTACTGTACAAAAGTATTCCTTGTTGAAGCAAAAACTCTGAGGAACCTTCATACTCCCACAAAATAGTTCAAACTGCTAAATTTATAAAGCCCTGAAGGACATACTCTACTGAAAGAAGTTGCACACTCTAGTACAGTGGTTCTCAACCTGTGGGTCCCCAGATGTTTGTGGACTTCAGCTCCCAGAAGCCCCAGCCACTATGGTCAATGCTCAGGGCTTCTGGGAGCTGAAGTCTAGAAACATCTGGGGACCCATAGGTTGAGAACCACTGCTCTAGTATCTTCCTTCAGGCAGGTCCAAGTTCAGTAGGTGAGGTGTTTGTATACATACTTGGTAAGCCAGATGTAGTCCAACTACAAACTATCCACTACTAACATCATGCATCTCACCTGAAAGAATTAACTTGTGGACCTCTCAGACTGTTTAATCTAACAAAATACAATGGTAGGCCAATATTCTATATCTACAAATATAATACAATTTATTAATATCACACTGAGCCAAAGTTTCTGTTCTGGACGAAACAGAAGACTCTGGCTTAATATAAGCCAGAACTGAAGTAGCAAGTGAAGCAATGGGTAGCTGAGAGTAAAGCAACAAGGCCCAATGTTTCTTTCTTGCTTCATAAACCATGGTTATGAAGTCTAGAAACCAGTACACTCAACCACTTAATAATAGCTATCTGCTGTATTTTGGAAATTCATCAGTTCTTCTCCCCTCTTTATATCTTTCCCATCCACTGGCTTACTATATTGTATACAGGATACTCACTGCAAAGTAGCAAGAAGGTAAGTACAGAAGATGATGATGGCTGAAATTTACAACTCCCATAAACACTTAACACACACTTAATTTACAGATCATGTTATTCTGTGCAACGACAAGATATGGTGTATATTAAGACTTGATGCAGCTTCAGTTTAATCCTCTGCTGTATTTGCTCCTTTCACATGCAGGCTTGAATGTTATTTGAGTACCACTGAGTACTATTTAAGCAAGATAACATACTATATAGCTCACCTTTTCCAAGTCTAATTCTTTCAGCAGGATGCTTGCATTCTTGTTTGCTTCAGCAGCTTGCTGGTCCTTAGCCTTCACAATTGTTTCAACACACTGGTGACATTTTTTCAGCAATTCCTATAAAAGACAGACTATTTTGTGGAAACTAGAAACATATATCAATGAAGTTTAACACATGAATGGAGGAAAGCTACTTATAACACATCTATTTCTCTTGTCACAGAAGGCTGAAATGTAGTTGTGTGATCTGCAGGACATCAACCAGATCTTGTCAAAATAACATAATTAATGTGAGATTCTTCCCTTTATCCCCGTACCATTTTTTTTCAGAGACATTTTTAAGAAAATTTCCTCTAAGAAAAATTTCAAAATCCAGTCAAATTATTCTTTCATTAGGACCAACTAGTATAATCAAATGGTGAGTAATTCCTCCCTCAAAACTCTCCAGATGTGGGCAAACTGGATACAACAAGCAAACCAGCAGAGAAATAAAAGGGCTTGCTTGATGTTGTAGTCTGCAAATAAGAAAAAACTTAAAACTGGATTAGATTCCCATGATTACATGCAAACTTTGTGGCGTCAATGTGCTTTTTTCTGTCCCTACACTCCACTAGCTCTGCTCAATATCCCAGCCCTGATGAAGTGTTCTGGAACACATGGAAGGGTGGCTTGCTATTTTGAGACATTTGAGCCAGTAAAAGTAAATGGAAATTTTGTACTTTCCTATGAATTCTAAAGAAGGCTGACTTGTTTGGTGAAATATCTGCAGACCTGCTAGCCTCTGTCGCCCAGACCCAAGAATGCTGATTGTGAATTTTCTTCCAGGCCTTCCCTTAAGTCCTCTGAAGGCTGCATATTGTGCAATCTGTCCAAGTACGTGGTTGCCTTTTAAAAAAAGATGTGAACAGGCAACACCCATGACATGAAACACCTACAGTCCCTCACATGTAACTGAGGAAAATGACCTCATTCAAAAATCTAAGCGAAAGGAAGAACAGGTTTCTCACCTGTAACTGTGGTTCTTTGAGTGGCCATCTGTGAACTCACACAAATGGTGTTAACTGCACCAGCAAGGTGCTTGACTTGGAACCTTCTAAAGCTGTTATGCAAGTATTTTGACAGTAGTCCCTCCTCCACTGGGAATGATATGACCAGCCATGTTCTTGTGCAAGCCCTCAGTTCCAAGGCTGCTAAAATAGCAACCTAGGATCTAAGCACATTGAACATGACAGAAGTGTGGAGGAAGGGCAGGTGTTGTGTGAGTTCACAGATGACCACTCGAAAGACCAGTTATAGGTGAGGTACCTGTTTTTCTTTGTGGTCTCCATAACTCACACAAGTGGGAGACTAGCAAGTTACTCACTCAGATAGTGGGTGAATTGTGTGATATAGGAGTACAACACCACTCTTCCAAAGGCAGCATCAGCCTTGACCTTGAGTCTGCAGTGTATAATAAAGTGTATAATAAAGGTCAAGAGCTGAGACTGGGTAGCTGCCCTGTAAATGTCCTCCAAGGGAACACCCTTCAGAAAAGCTGAAAAGACACAGCAATTGTGGAATGGTTGTCCATGGTCACAAGAGGGTGTTTCTTGGCTAGTTCATAGGCCAAGTGAAACACAGAGAAGATATAACCGTAGAGAGCCTGGGCAGAAACTGCTAGTCCCTTCTTGTGCTTAGAGTAACAAAGAGTCTTGAGACAATCAAATGTCAGCTGTCCTGTTAATGTAGAAGGGCCAATGCTTTTCTAACATCCAGGCAGTGGAGTGTCTGCTTGAATTAAAATTATCTATGATGTTTTAATAATTTTGGGTGGTACATTTAAAAGCAGAGTTGAGTTTTTAAAATTTCAGGTAGGGTATCAAGTCACTGGAGAACACAATGGAAACCTACTGGCACTCACCTTGTCAGCTATTGTGGCTATGTACCTCATGCATTCAATGTCTGAAGGAAACTGGTTAACTTCTTTTACCAAAAACTGAACTACTCTCACATGGCCCTGAAAGAAAAACAAGGCAGCACAAAGGTTAAAAGGAGACTTTTACAGAAAATGTTTAAAAATGTCAAATGCAGTCTTGAATCTAAGAGACTTACTTTAATTTGGAGTAAATTATCCCAACAAGCATGTTAAGACCATGGTGGTTAACAGCTAAGGTCCACATATACAGTAGTACTTTGACACCAGTTTAACTGCTGCTGTTCTACTCTATGCAATCCTGAGATTTGCACTTGGAGGGGTATTCAGAATTCTCAGCCAGACAAATTATATGCAACACACTTTATGTTCCTAAAGTATCAAAGAACAGGTTGCTTACCTGTAACTGTGGTTCTTCGAGTGGTCATCTGTGCCCTCACACACTAGGAGCTTTCGCGTATGCATGGTACCGTTCGGAAAATTCTAGAGCTTAGTAGCTTGGCAGGAACCCCTCCCCCATGCCTCTACTGAGCATGCTCAGCCCACCGAGCAACAGTCTCCCTTCAGTTCTAAAGTCTGCCAATAAGGGACCTGAGAAAGAGGGGACGGCTGGGCGGCTGTGTGTGAGGGCACAGATGACCACTCGAAGAACCACAGTTACAGGTAAGCAACCTGCTCTTCTTCGTGGTCTCTGTGCCTCACACACTAGGAGATTTTGTAGCTTACCAGAAGGACGGTGGGTCAGGTCCTAGAGTACGGAGGCCAGCACCGCTCCTCCAAACCGGGCATCCCTCCGGGACTGGCAGTCCAGTCGGTAGCGGCACACGAAGGTCGATGGTCTGGACCAGGTCGCCACCTGACAGAGTTCTTGCAGGTCCATACCTCGCAGGAGGGCTGCTGAGGATGCCACAGCTCTGGTAGAATGGGGTCGAAGCAAGGCTGGCAGAGGCTGCTTGGCCAGCTCTTAAGCCAGCAGGATAGTCTGGGCCACCCATTTAGAGAACCTCTGGGTGGATACCTTGTGGCCTCTGCGATGCTGACTATAGTACACAAACAGGTGCAGGGTCTGTCGGAAAGTCGCAGTCCGGTGGGTGTAGAAAGCCAGGGCCCGACGGACGTCAAGAGAGTGCAGGAAGCGCTCCAGAGGCGTCATCGGGTTTGGGTGAAAGGTAGGCAAAATTATGTCCTGGTTAAGGTGGAAGTGTGACACCACCTTGGGCAGGAAGAAAATGTCCGGGTGAAGGACTACCTTGTCCCTGTGGAAAACAAGGAAGGGCTCGTCGGCCCGCAGCGCTGTCAGCTCACTGGCCCACCTGGCTGAGGTAACAGCTACCAGGAAGGCTGTTTTGATGGTCAGGAGCCTTTCATCCGCAGTGGCCATGGGCTTGAAGGGCGGTCGCGTGAGCTGGGACAGGACCAGGGACAGCAACCAGGGCAGTAGCAGCGGCGATACCGGTGGGTACAAGACCTTCATCAATTGTTTCATGGTAGCGTCCCAGAAGAGAGCTGCTGATGGAGAGCCTCGAGGTTGGTAGGCCACGATGGTGGCAAGGTAGACCTTCAAAGAGGGAAATGAGAGTCCTTGCTGCCGAAGGTGGAGCAGGAAAACGGAGCACGGTACTGAGACCGTCAGGCAATACCGGCTCACCTCATGCCTCAGCAAAGGCGACAAACCTCCGTCACTTGTAGCTATAGTTGTGGCAGGTCGATTCCTTCCTGGCTGCAGTCAAGACATCCAGGATGGCTGGATCGTCTAGGGCGTTATCCGCCAGGCGTGGAGGGCCAGGAGTGGCAGGTCAGGATGGAGAACGCGACCGTCTGAGTGGGACAGGAGGTCGGGCGCTGTCGGGAGCTTGAGAAGTCGACCCCGAGCGGCTTCGAATAGGGGCCCGAACCAGCGCTGCCTCAGCCAGTACGGGGCTATGAGGACGACGTTGGCTTGGTCTGCCAAGATCTTGGCGACCACTCTGCCCAGGAGGGGAAACAGTGGGAAGGCATAGAGGAGCCTGTCGGTCCACTCGAACTGAAAAGAGTCACCAAGAGAGCCCGGTTCCCAGCCGGCTCTCGAGCAGTACTGGCGACACTTCGCGTTCAATGTGGCTGCAAAGAGGTCGATCATGGGCTTACCCCAGCATTCCCGTATCATCCGGAATGCCCTGTCCGAGAGGAACCACTCATGG